>CAUYQV010104264.1:0-36483 GCA_963574575.1 Galagoides demidoff | reverse complement strand
AACATATATATGAGTGGTTACAGTGGCTTTACTCATAATTGTCAAAAAATGAAAGTAAATAAAATGTCTTTCAATAAGTGAATGGACTAACTGTGGTACATCCCTAAAAGGGAATATTACTCAGTTATAAAAAGAAATTAGTTATCAGGCCACCAAAAAATCATGGAAGAAACTTAAACACACATTGCTAAGTGAAACAAATCACTCTGAAAAGCCTGCATCCTGTGTGATTGCAACTATATGGGCATTCTGGAAGAAACAAAACTATAGAGATAATAAAAAAAAAATCAGTGGTGAGCAGGGGTGAAACATAAGTGCTTTTTAGCGTAGTGAAACTATTCTGTATGATACTGTAATTGTACATACATTAAAGTATATATTTGTTTAAACCTGTGATTCTCATCTGGTGTGCCATGGCACACTGGTTGCCAGGAGAGGATCTTGTGTGTTCTGTGAAAATTTGTATTAAAGATCATAATTTTCTTTCTTTCTTTTTTTTTTAGTTAAATCGTAGCTGTACACTTTCAAAAGAAGTTCAAAGCACTGTAAGTATATTCCTTTTTTTACTTTTTTTTTTGATCAACATAATTTAAGGGTATCACAGAAGCTTAACTGTAGGTTCAAGTGTACCATGAGGTGAAAAAGGTTGAAAAACACTAGTCTGGGGCAGCGCCTGTGGCTCAAAAGAGTAGGGCACTGGCCCCATATGCCAGAGGTGGCGGGTTCAAACCCAGCCCTGGCCAAAAACTGAAAAAACAAAACAAAACACTGGTCTAAACCCATAGAACAGTACAACAAAAGAGTGAACCCTAATGTAAACTACAAACTTTAGCTAATGATAGGGTAGCAATTATTAATTCATTAATTATAACAAATGTAAAGGAAGATGTTAATAGGGGAAAGATGTTAGTGGGGAAAATTGTTTACAGGGATGGGAGGATGGAAAAGAGAGATTATATAAGAATTCTTTTGGGTGGCACCTGTGGAGTAGGGCACCAGCCCCACATACTGAAGGTGGCAGGTTCAAATCCAGCCCCGGCCAAAAAGAGACTTCTTTGTACAATCTGCTCAATTTGTCTGCAAGCCTAAAAAAGTTGTAAAAGATGAAGCCTATTAATTTTTTTAAATGCAAATAATAATAATATACTGAAAGAAGAGGATAGCTGCATCCAAATCAATGAACACTTCCAATCAACTATCTACTTATGCTTTCCATTATTTTAATAGGTACCTCCCCCAGTACCCTCACACACACTGAGTTCAGATACCATAAAACATGTTAAGAAAAAAAGAGCTTCATCAGGTCAAGCATCAATATATCCCAAGTGCCTACCACAGATAGGCCCTTTATAATGAATTAGTAATATAATTTTTTAAATAAATGAACAAATTAATACAAATATGCAATGGAAAAAGGAATTTGGATTGTGATTAGAAAGAATCTCCATTGACTCTTGAAATGACTTTGGTGAAGCGACAGGGCTAGGAATCCATTTTAGAATGGAGGAAATGAAACAGGGCCAAGCTGGAGCCCCACCGGTGAGCCAATGGCCTGTAGAAATGGTGAGCATGATTGGGCCCCCTGGAAAGATCTTGAGAAGGCACTTTATCTGATTAGTCAGTCAGGTGAGAGCATGAACACACCAATTTGACCTTTGCCATCACAGATGATTCAAATTCCAAATGAATTTACTGTGTCAATGCTCAAGATGGACATACTCCTTCAATATGAACTTGACATTGAGATATTTCTGGGGTAAGAAATATCTTTTATCATGCCCTTATATTTTGCACACAAGGGAGTGATAAATGAGAGTAGGGTAAACTGCTGACAATTAAAGTAGGAAAATTTCAGGGAATTTTTATGACTGCACTGACATTGGTTTGCCTAAATATAAAAAAAAAAAAAAAATCCCTTTTAAGATGCTCAGAACCCAGCTTAGAAGGACTAAATTGTAAAAGAAGCAATGTTAAAAATTTTACTATAAAAATACTAAAAAAAAAAAAAATAAGAATTTTTACATAAAGTGCAGAAGCCATAAAAGAAAAGAAATGACTTGTGGATCTGAAATTTAAAATATTTCTTCAATTAAAGATGACATAAAAATGTTAGGATACAGTCATAAAGATATTCTCAATTTTAAATACTGGACCAATATTCATTAGTCAAATGGTAATCAAATGATGTGAAAAGAACACACAGATAATCCACACCAGATGAAGAACTTTAAAGGTTCAAATACTTAGAAACATTTTTCAGTTGCTCTAGTAATGAAACAATGCTAATAGAAACTACTATTTTCATCTTTTAGATGGGCAAATATTAAAAATATTGATATTATCCAACTATTTAGTGTTGCCAAGCACGTAGGTAAATAGGTTCTCACAAACGTTCTTTATGCAGAATAAATCATTTCAACTTTTTACTTGAATGCTAATCATCAGTAGGGGATTTTATCAGCAATAATAATAATAGTAAGTACTTCCCACACTTGTGTTGTCATACATACTTTGTGCTTATTAATATTTAAATTTTATAATGATTCTATGAGGTCGGTACTTTTATTATGAGTCTCTGTTTTTCAGAGGGGAGATGGAGAGGTAAAGTGGGTTACCCAGTAAAACATTTATATACCTAGGAAATAGAGACATTGCAATTTAAACCCAGGTACGCTGGCATTAAAATCTGTGGCCTTTCTGTAGTATAAAGTCATGGTATTCCACATAGTGTTTTAAACTGTATGCAAGATTTTGTTTTTATTCAGGATGGTGAGGCTAACAGATCAGGAGACAACTGCTATTGAAAAGACATTGTTTTACTCACAGCTCCCAAGAGGAGGAGGGCATGCCAAACCACACACAGCCCACACAAGGAGGTGCCAAGGCCAGCAGGGGGGCAGAAGAAGCAAGTGTCAAGTGTAGAAAAGAGCCTATACTGTGGTTTTCCCAGGAAGGGATGGATAAGGCAAGGGAAGCAGGCTTAGGATTGGATAGTGTGAATAATTTCCGTGGTCTCTGAGCTACAGGGGCTGGGCCTAGTGGGCTGGTATCTGGCCCTTGGATAACTGGGGCAGAGGGATGTTGCCTCTGGGAGTATTAAGAGCCAGATAGAGTACGGGGTTGAGAGTATGACCACTGGATTGGTTGGTGTGTATATCAAAAGCATGCTTGTAGACAATCTAGTTGTTCTCTCTGGGAATGAATTAACCTTGGAAGGAGCAGTCTATCCAGGATCAGTAAAGCCTCAGATGCCAGAGCATAAAAAATGCAAAAAATAAAAAAAATTGTTGATACATATATGCAATCTCTTTGGCGCAGAAACTTACCACCTAGAAATTTATACCATGAAAATACACATGGAAGCAGAGATGTGTAAATACAGTGCTCTTTGCAACACTGCTTACAACTGCTAAAATTTGGAAACAGTGTATATGGTTGTCAATGGCAATTTGTTGGATTGACTTTGCTATAAATAGAATGAGTTATACCGCTGTTAACAGGAAAAGTGAAGAATTATGTGTATTTACATGGAAAGCTGTCTGCAATCTTTGTATTTACATAAGAAGATTGAGAAAGGTGAAAAAATACCTCCTGTTTCACACATTTCTGTGTAGCTTGAATTAAATATCCTCCAGCAAATGTGCTTCAGAGGATGGTAGTGGGACCCCAAATGTGCATTTCTTATAAGTTCCAGGTGATGCGGATGTTGATGGTCTGGGGGCTGCACTTTGAGAACCACTTCCCAAGAGAAAGAGCTGTTGAAAGAGGAAACTAATGGCTCAGCGCCTGTGGCTTAATCGGCTAAGGCGCCAGCCACGTACACCTAAGGTGGCGGGTTCAAATCCCCAGCCCAGGCCCGCCAAACAACAATGATGGCTGCAACCAAAAAATGGCTGGGCATTGTGGCGAGTGCCCGTGGTCCCAGCTACCTGGGAGGCGGAGGCAGGAGACTCGCTTGAGCCCAGGAGTTGGAGGTTGCTATGAGCTGTGATACCATGGCACTCTACCCAGGGGGATAGCTTGAGGCTCTGTCTCAAAAAAAAAAAAAAAAAAAAGAAAGAGGAAACTAATTTGGAGAAGACTTTTTAACAACTAGAAGTAGAGGTTAGCTCAACTGACCTTAACAAAGGAACCACCAATTGTACTTGTGAGACTAGACTTGCCTGCCAGCAGAGGACAGTGCCAGAAATAATGGGCACCCCAGAATGGACAGAGCTATTGGTTCTAATTAGACCTGACTTTATGCATGACAAGTGTCCAAAATGATTCACTGTTTTAAGGTTAAGGAGTGATTCTTTAACATAACTGTTTTGAGCAATTGCTTGCAAGATAAATATTAATATTTAGGGGCCAATCTTTGGGAGGTCTGGCATGCTCACATGGCCAAGCCACATGTGGGTTATTGAGGATCCCAAAAGAGGCATTGAAAAACCTTGCAACTTAGGTGCAGCTGGAGCGTGTGTAGACTTGGCTTCGAGAAATTCAGCCCTGCCTGGCAGAGAGTGGAGCTGCTCATGAGAAACAGAGCTTCAACCTCAAGAGGGCTCAGGAGGACATCTCAAGGCTTTGATGCAACCTGGAGAAACAAAGGAAGGTGGAAGTTTGTTCAGATGCTGATGGAATCCTCCAGGAAGAGATAGAGTACAGGGTGCAGTTGACCTGCCCCTGCTGTAACACACACAAGAAGCATGCGGTCCTTACCAAGTGCTTCCACATTTTCTGCTTCAAGTGCATGTGGGGTGGATATGAGGCCCACCAGAGGAAGTGCCCCAAGTGCAATGCAGCCTTTGGTGCCTGTGACTTCCACCCTATCTACATCAGCTGAACCTGAAGCTCAGGGGACTTTGGAATATCCATGGATCCTGGGGGCTGTGCCCCCAGCCTCTTCCCACCCCAGTTCCAGTGGCCCCATCCTCCATTCCAGACCCCAGGGGCCCAGTCCCTGCCCACCTAGTTGGTTCGGGGGCCCTGGTGCATGCTAGTGGGAGTGGGACTAGCCAAGTTCAGTTCATCTTTTCTGAAGGTCTGAGTTGCAGCCCAGGAGCTACTGCCCTATAGGAGAGGTCTGTTGTGAGAGGCCTGAGGGGCCCAGAGCACTCAACTGAGCTTCCCAGAAGCTGGTCTTATCCTTCCTCTGTTTCCACAGAGCCATCCTAGCTCTAAGGGGGAAATTCCCCAGGCTGTGACCTCCTGTCTTAGAGGTGCACTACCTGTCTAGACACAAGCGGTGAGCCATGACCTCAAGGCTTTGCTTGAAACTGGGCCCTGGAGAGATCTTAACCCATCACCCTGCTGACATGGGCAGGGCTTCTGTCCTATGGAGTTCCCTGGACACTTTGGTCTGGCTTTTGTGCCAAGGGCTGAAGGAGAGCACAACCTGCTTCCTCTGGGAAGCTCTAAGGTTGCAGTCACAGCCCTCCTCTTGGGAGTGCTGAAACAAGATCATCGTTTCTATTCTAATCAGGCCCCTCCCTGATCTCTTCTCTCCCAACCCCACCTGCCCTCACCTTATGCATCCCAAGGCTCCACTGGGTCTCTGGCCCCAACCCTGTTTTCATCCTGGTAGCTTTAACTACTGTGGAGGTGGAATTTCCCTAGGAGGGGAAGGGACAGACAGGCCTCAGCTGCTGGGCCAACTTCCAACCATTCCAGGTAGGAGAGTTTCACCCACCACCTTGTGACTGAGCCTGTGCCCCTGATGCTCCCTGTGCTGCCTGTCCACAAGCCCTCGGGGTTTGTGAAGGCAGCACCCAAAGAGGCCTGGGAGGTGGAGCTGCTGACAGGATCAGGGGTCTGTTTGGACCCACAGCCTCTACTCTACAGGTGTCTTGTATAGGCTGTTAATTGTTATGAATAAATGGCCTATGGGCTTCATGCCTCCCCTCCCCCCAGAAAAGAAAAGAAAAAGAAAAACCTTGCAACTTAAAAGCTCAGATGTCAGGGATATTGTTTGCAAAAATGTCTTTCAAATTCTCTATTTGAGTCTGTTCACTATCTAATTAAATAGCTTCTTGTGGAACATGACCCCATGAGGTAGCACTGAACTTCACCTCCTTTGTGAGGATAATGCCGTGAGAGGGTGTCTTGAAGTATAGCACTGTCACATGAAGAATAGTAGCATATCCTGAACCTTTAAACTTCAGCCAAACAGACTCAGGAAGTTGGATATCAACATTTTGCTTCCAGAATTTTGGACCAAAGGGTCAGAGAAAATGCCAGAGATTCGGTACCTTATATTCATTTGTTTTCTCATCTCCAATCAGGTTTCTGCCACAAAATATATAGAGAGCTAGCATCAAAAACAGTGTCATCATAGTGATCCGAATTATAGAACAGCAAGGAATTAAGCATTTGGTTCAATTTTGTCACTAAAATTTGACAATTTATTCTGCTAATTCAAGACCAAAAAAAATGAAAGAAAGAAACAAAAAGCATTGAAAGGGGCAGTAGGGACAAAGAGAATACTATCAACATATGGTGTATTATAATAAAGTCCAAGAGTGAATCAAAGTAATTTAGGCTCAAACACTAGGATTTTGCTTTGAGTCCATTATAATTCCCAATGTGAAAATACATTGCAAAGAAGAAAAATAAATTGCCTGTTATCAAAAACTAATGTCTATATACTATTGTTTAAATCACAAAGTTGTCCTTCCCAAATCTGAGAAATTAGGAACATGTTAGACAATTAGATCACATTTTTCCTAAATCATAACATGCCACACTATTTGATTACATCAATACTCTAATTGTAATGAGTAGTTCTTACATCACAGATTTCATACTCCCTGAGAGAGGGCTAGGGATAAAAATGTAGACCAATGACTATCTAGGACAGATGGATGACATTCACAGACAAGCAACACAGTTCCCCACTGTTAAACCAAGGACTGAATCACAACGGATACATTCTTGCTCTTCACAGCCTGGCAAAGGACTTTGGCACCAGAGGACTAAGTCATCTTTATTGTCATTGGAGTTGATTATCCTGCAGATTCTTCTACCAGAGACCACAGCACCAGCAACCAACGTCACTCAGGCTGGGGCCTCTCCTAGGGCAAGAGCGGAAGAGGCCCACTTGTGAACTCTTTTTAGAACTAGAATGTCGGCTCGGCACCTGTGGTTCAAGTGGCTAAGGTACCAGCCACGTACACCTAAGGTTGGCAGGTTCAAATCCAGCCTGGGCCCACCAAACAACAATGACAGCTGTAACCAAAAAATAGCTGGGCATTGTGGTGGGTGCCTGTGGTCCCAGCTACTTGGGAGGCTGAGGCAGGAGAATCATTTGAGCCCAGGAGTTGGAGGTTGCTGTGAGCTGCGATGCCACGGCACTCTACCCAGGGGGACAGCTTGAGGCTCTGTCTCAAAAAAAAAAACTAGAATGTCATTTCTGTAGTGGTTAAGCAAATTTCCTCTTTTCTATGAGTGAGCTATTTATCATAATCATTTTTGCTTTTAACATAATGTTACTAAGAATTGTGTATGTGTGTGTGCGTTTTGTCTGTGTGTGTTTAAATGTAACTGGTTTCTAATGTATCAATATGACAAATGTGTTGACCAACCTTTTCTCTGAGAACAGGACACTAAGATGTATGTCATTAGGTCATGGGCTTTGCAGCCCTGTATTGCTCAGAAAACCCTGAAAAAAGTAACCAAAAAATGCATAAAATATTTTACATAATGAATCACCAATTAATACTGAAAGCATATATTACACTTGAAATGCCTGAAATGCACGTATTTTATGTTTTTGGAGTAAGGGGGAGTACACCCATTTAGGTAAAACTTTCATGAAACCACATTCATTTGTTGGTATTTTAATGGTTACTCAGAGGCCGGGTGGAAGTTTAGGTTTCACTTTCCATAAAGAAACTTTTCTTAGCAAATTAATGTTAATATTATAATATCAAAGAGGAATGTTTCAACTTCTAAAGAAAGATAGATTTTCAAACATGCTAAATATATTTAAATAACATTTATGTATATATCACTTTTATCTGTTTGATAAAATTTTACTGTCTAGTAAGAAGATTTTTCTATAATAATTCATTAACTTTATTTGAAAAACTCTTGGGATATAAAAGTATTCAACAGCATTTCTTTAGAATTCATATCTATACTAACTTATTCAAGAAACAGTAAAAAATGGAGCACAGTAATGGATCCAAGAGATCAATATTTTGCTTCTCTATAATTCTATAAGTGGATAATTTTATGAAAATTTAAACTTTTTATTCAATTCATATTTCTGGAATGTTTACCACGTTGCTGTCAGAGAGACTTAAAAGTACCTGATCATTCTGTCTTTACTTCTTCCTAAGCAGAACACTGTTGGGTGTGGGAATGGCAGTGTACCCAGTGGAGAAACTACGTTGCCCAGCTTCCTTTTGAGATAAAGATGGCTGCCTGACTAAGATCTGGCCAGTAAGATGTAGTGGAAGTAGCAGAAGTAGGGTAGGCCGATGGAGCTGGATATTAGACCTCCCATCTTTTTTTGTCTTGTTTAGTGGAGAACAAAAATGAGGGTTGGAGCTTCAGGATAGAAACCAGGATTTGAGGGAGAAAGAGAAAAAGAGAGAGAGATTATAAGTAATTGGTTCATGAGATTATGAAGCCTGATAAATTTCCAAGCTGTAAGACCAAGGACAATCGGTTGTGTAGTTCCAGTACGAAGTCCATCAGGGTCAAGACCCAAGAAGAGCTAGTATTTCCATTTGAGTCTGAAGGACAGAGCAGACCAATGTCCCTGCTTGAAGGCAGCAGTAATTTCCCATTCAGCCTTTCTGTTCTATTCAGAGATGCAACTGATCAGATAAGGCCCAAAAATATTAGGGAGGTCATTCTGCTTTATTCAGTCTACCAGTGTAAGTGTTAATCTTGTCACAAACACCCTCCTCTGAGGAGGGCTGAGTTAAACCTGTGTCTGAGTTCATTACATATTATCACTTACTCACTTACACAATCCCTTTCATCTCTATACAATACTCCAATTTCTTTCAGCCATTCCATTGGCAACTGGGTAATCTGTGTTCTGATACATTGTTTCACGTGCATGGATTTGAATTTGCATAGGTGGTATTGTGTGTATTTTGGTTTTAATTTGTTAATTAAATCCATCCTGTATTTTTATTTGTTTACTCAACAGTATTATTTTAAGATCCATTCACAGTACCACATGTATGTTTAATCAATTGCTTCCAACTGGGGCATGATGTTCTCTGCTGTACAGCTACCACAATGCCTACTCATCCTCACAAGGACATTTTACTAGTTTTTGTCAAATCCCCACCATCACAATAATGAAACAACAAACATTCATTTATAATTCCCCTTTAGGGTTTGTAAGAATTTCTTTTGTGTATGTGTGTGTATACAATGTACGTATACGTATATAAATATGTCGTATATACACACATGTATAATGTATTTATATAGACATAATGTTAATATGTACTGATAGGTGTGCATGCATTTGTCTAAATATGAGCATCTCCCAATAGCTACATTTCTGGAAACTCACATACTTAATCTAAGCAGTAACAAATACTTTCCAAATGACTAAGCCTGTCAACCTTTCTTACTGATGAGAATATCAATAAGCCAATGTCCTCACTACTGCTTGCAATTACTTATCTTTTCTTGGGTGGTGCCTGTGGCTCAGGGAGCAGGGTGCTGACCCCATATACCAGAGGCGGCAGGTTCAAACCTGGCCCTGGCCAAAAACTGCAACTTATCTTTTCTAACTATCTAGCAATGAAAAATTGTATTTCTGATTTTGCATTTCTCTGATCACTGATGTATTTAAGAATCACTTTATATACTTTTCCGCCTTCTGGGGTCTCCTTTTTATCACTGCCCCTATTTCTATTAGGATTGCCATCTTTTTGTTATCATGGCGATTTTCAGAAGTTATTTGTGTGTCCTTTGTATTTAGTCATTCCTAGACTTAGGCATTTGAAATATATTCCGTCATTTTGCCGCCTATCCATTCCACTGTTCATTAAATCTCTTGCTGAACAGAATTCCTTAATTTTGACGCAAAACCACATTTCACTTAATGGGTTGTACTTCTTGAAGTTTTGTGTTAAAAGTTTCCTCCTCACTGCATCTCTTAATCACAAATATATTCTCTTATTTTGTTTTATTAACTTTCCAATTTTCTCTTTCATGTTTAGATATTTAGTCGATCTGAACTCTATCATTGCCTGGACAATATATAAGGGTCCAACTTTATTTCTTCTCCATACAGTGAATCAATTTTCCTATCATTAGCTTTTACACCACTGGTCTTTTGCCATTATTTGTGGTATCCTGTTTGTCACATATACATACATGAACCTGTCTCTTAGCTTTTATTACACTTTATTGTGTGTCTGTGTGTGTGTGTGTAATCTGTTCTTATTTATCATATTGATTTCTGTATCCTGGGAGCCTAGTAGAGTATCTAGAATTTGTTTAGAATAAACAATGATGACCTATTTATAATGAAGCTTTTTTAAGTGATTTCCATTTAACATAATTGTCAGAGCAGCCAGAGCTCATTTTCCACCTTAAACACAGAAGGATGCTCAGAGTCTCTAACCACTCAGAGCTGAAATCCCACTTACTTTTGCACCCATCAAACTGTCTGCTTATGAGAATTAGGTATCTTAGTTCCCGATCTGTTTGTGCCCACTGTACTTACTGTAACCACACAATTTAATTATTACGTAAATAAATGACATGAGCGTGCAAAGATAGAGTTGTTTTGGTAAACACTATTTTGAAGTATTGTGATAAAGTGAATTGTTAAATAATTATTGCAAAAGAGGTGTGGGCTAGGGAACTGTGAGTGACAGGGACAACCAGATGGAAATATAGAAAGATACAGAAGAATTTTCCACTTAGATGGCTTTAAGTTCTTTTCCACTTGAGAGTAAGCAAAACTGGGACTCAGATGGTCCCTACAGACATGATCTAGGTCCTGCAGATCAATCAGGACTATAAGCAAGGCATCCATATGCAAATAAATAAATAAAAATTTAAAATGGCCCTTACTCAAATAATTGGCATGAGAATATACATGTATGTACCTACATAGAAATAAGATGTGCACATGTATCATTTTTATGATTTCCTGTTTTAAAGAACCTTTTCACATATTAATTATGAACTGAGATAAGAGATCTTCTATAAGGTAACCATGTAAATGGGGCCACAGGTTCTAAATAAGCATTGCATTCAAAATATGAGAATACATTTAAGAAAACGTTCTCCAAGAATTTATTCAAATCCTTGATATTTCCCCCCTTTAATTATTAAAATCAGAGGTACTGGAGTGATGATTATATCAAGATGGGGCTGATCATATACATCCATCTTCCCTACTCCTTAAATGTTTTTAAAGGCACAAATCCACATCACAGTTACCAACAGTAAAAATACCATCAGATCCCAGGAAATTCTGAGGAATTTCTGAAAATAGGAAGCAGATGGAGTCAGAATGTCAGAGAAGCAAAGTCAGAGAAAACACAACTGAAAAACACACATGTGAGAAAAGGACTTAAAAAGCAATTTCACATGAAATCCAGGCTCAAAGCAGAGTCAACAAGTAGAAGAACCTTAGGAAAGAATCAGAGTAATTTAAGTATCATATTCCAATTAACAAGACCAGTTTGAACCCCCCCTCCCACATCTGTTTTGAAACTCCATTTATGCCCACTCACATCAAACAACAGGCTATACCTATTATTTCTCCAAATATTCTTTTTTTTTTTAACTCCCTCTATACAAGATATGGATCTTAATAAGGGAATGATCTTTCAGTTTAAGTTTCTTAGGACTAGTGAGGGGAGGATAGAGAAAAACAGAGCAAAGCCTAAAGAAACTTCACCCTCTGTTAGGAAACCAGTTAAAGAAATAAACAAGGAGAACAATAGACTTCAGCTTGCCCAGGCCAAAGCCCTAAATAAATGACTGTCTGAAGTGTGTAGTTTTGGCATAAAAGATTATCAGAATAAATTTGGGGCAGTATCCCAACTCATTTAAGACTATAGGATTAGTTGAGATCTCCCACACTCTGAAGGAATCTTTCCAATCTGGCAGACCACGTGTGGTCCTTCCGTAGAATTTCCAGAGAAGCCTGCTTTAATCGGAACATATGTTTGCAAACAACTGAACAGTGGTCATCATGTTCAATACAAAGAATCAGGAATCATGGAGGATTTGAGGAAATCAGCACCATAAAAAAAGAGGCACCATACTCACTAAAAGAACGCCCAAAGCAACAGAGTTAAAAGAGCAGATGAAACACAACTGATGTGCACCCCGTACACTCAGAGAGGATTTAGATGATACTGTGTTCATAAGACGAGAAAAGAGTTTTATGGGGAAAAAAAAGAGACCTTTGGAAACATGATCATGAAAGTTAAAGATAAAAGCAACTCAATAAATGTGCTAAGTGGTACATTGGAAGGAGCTGAAGATAGAATAAATAAGCTGGTGTATCTCCCTGAGTGACACTGTTGTAATATGAAAGGAAAGGACAAAGGATGGAACAGATGCAAGAAAAACTCAGAGATCTTTAGACTGATATACTCATTTACATCCATCTTAATTTAATGATTATAGTCACCTGGTAAGGTGTATTTATTCTTGTTCACTTGGCAGATGAGGAATTAATGTCACAATGTCACATTGTGCCATGGAGCAATGTCATGGTACTGCCCAGTGTAGGACTTGGGTCTCTGAAGTTTTTCAGGCCGAGTTCTTCGTGGCCCAGTATGTGGCTGACTGTTTAGCTTGGATAACTAGAAAACACCTGTTAGTGCATTAGAACACCAACAACACCCAAGAGAAAAAAAGCATGAACATAGCTGTGTCTCAGGTAAAGTTAAGGAAGATGAAGACCCAGAGAAGGCTGTCGGATTTGGCAACTAACTAACTTTAAAAAGGTTTCATGAGGGCTTGGTTCTCAGAAGTCAGTAGCATTACTGGGAGTTTATAAGACTGAAGAATTCTGAGCCTCACCTCGAGAAGCTACAGTTCAATTGGTGTGGGTATCTCAGAATCTCCAGTTTAACAGGAACTCCAAGTATTCAGAAGCAGGTTCAGAATTGAGAGCACAGAGTGGACGATTTGTAGCGGCTCAGAAAGGATAGAGCGTTCTGGAGACACAGAGTTTTCCTCAAGTCTTAAGCTAAAAATTAATCAGCACATGTTTATGAGCAAACAACTCCCGGCTGGGGCAAGAAATGCCAAAACAGTTGGGACAATTTCTTTCCCAGAATGGGACAGAAAGACCAGGAATATCACAAAAGACCAGGAATGGTTCATGTCCCACTAGTGAGAAAGAGCCTTTTTTTTTTTTTTTTTTTTTTGAGAGCCTCATTTGGTAAAGTGCCCTGGCATCTTAGCTCACAGCAACCTCAGACTCTTGGGTTCAAGTAATTCTCTTGCCTCAGCTTCCTGAGTAGCTGGGACTACAGGTGCCTGCCACAACACCTGGCTATTTTTAGAGACAGGGTCACACTCTTGCTCAGGCTGGCCTTAAACCCCGCAATCTACTCACCTTGGCCTGAAGCATTTTCATACTACATAGGACATGAAGCAGAGTACTCAAGAGAGCATTCCCTTAGTAGTCAAGCTAAATTAGCCCTAACTCAAGGAGTATTCATTTCCCATATAACAAAGAAAAACCACAATTCTTGAAAGGATCAAAATATTTCCAAGTAACTTTAGCTGCATGCTTAAAAAAAAAAACTCAAAAAATATTTAAAGAAATAGTTCTTACTTAAAAAGGTACTTCCAGACTATCCTGGGGAGAAAAATTACTTGATACAAACAAACTTAGGAATTATACATATGGTAAAATTAGTAGACAAGGACACAAAATATTAATATTACAACCATATTCTATAGAGGAAGGCGTAGGTGTGATATGAGAGACAGGGAAGACATAAAAGATGAGACAAGATACAAACAGAGATAAGAGCCATGTTGGAAGGAGGGATTAACACTAAAAAAAATTAGTGAATTGAAAGAACAACAGTGAAAACTATCAAAGAGTGAAATATGGAGAGAAAGGAAACTGAAAAACAAAACTACTGCAGTAGCAAACTTCAGACGAACGTTGATCGTATGAGCATAACTGGAGTCCCTGGGTTGTGGGAAGAGATCATAAAAATAATTGGAGAATTAACGGACAAAAGTTTTCCAAATTTGATGAAAACAATGAACCCAAACAAAAAAGCTCAATGAACTCAAGCACAAGTCCCAACATGATTAAACTGCTTATAGCCTGGGATAAGGAGAACATTTTAAAAGCAGGCAGAGCAAATGGTCATGTTATGTACAAAGGAACACTGATCAGGATGACATTGCAGCTGTCATGGTAAATAACACAAGATAAAGAGAGGGGGGCACCATCTTGAAAGTACTGAAGAAAATAACAAGCAGGACAAGGTCCTCCTGATCTTTGTGTCAGAACACAGAATAATGCCCATAGCATAGTCTGGGCACAAAATTTCTCCTGTAAGTAAGTGGATATGTAGATCCTACTCCCTACAATCAATGCTTGGCTTAAGGGGTCTAGTTGCATTTTTACAAATACAATGTAAAACAATCAAAGTTGGGAATAAAATTATAAACAAGAGTACAATTTATCCCTGCACACTTTGCAATACTATTTTGATATATATGAGAAATCTTTAAAAACTATTACTATAATGTAAAGGGGGAAAGTAGAAATGGTGAGTTAAAGCAAGAAAAAATGACATTCCCTTAAACTCTTATGCAAAACAAAGTGTGGTTAGTGTGGAGGGAAAGTCCCCGCGGGCACTCTGGCATTCAGCTAACTCCAGCCACGCTTTACCTACAGCTGGGGGGATTTCCTTTTATTTCCTCTCTTTTCTTCATTCTCCTCATTGGGCCTATCCTCCCATAAAAGTCACCAGAAAGCAGATGAATGTCCGTGCATGCAAATTCCCAGAAGGTTCCAAGGTCCCCAGAGTTGTCGTTAACCTCTCTCAGAGTACAGATGGTTGGGTGCAAAATCTCATAAGCAACCCAAAGGCCCAGCAGTAGAGTTCAAGCCCTTATGAATAAATCATGCTCTTTCGCTCAGTATTCTGGCCCTGGGTACAAGGTAGCATTTATCATTCACCTGAGTCCCGAACATCTCATTTTAGAGCTGAAGAAATTTCTGATGACATATTCTTTATGAACAGCCTAGATACAACACTTGGGACGTCTTGCACATATGCACATCTGCGTGAAGAATTCTAAACTTGCGCTTGGTATAATGGCCTTGACAGTGACAGAGCCGCCCACCTGCCCCTCCATGAAAGGATGCATTTGGCTCAATGATAATTAGCATCAATTATGGGAGAACTCTTCTTGAGGACTGAGCGTGGCCCTGCCAGGCTGCAGGTGCAGAATTATCCCCATGACCTTTTGCTCCAGGCACAGTCATCCAGGGGAGCAGTGGGAGTGGTCAGGAGGGAAGCACAAGCTGTTTGTCTTCCCTGAGAATCACTGCCCAGCCTCTGCTATTCAAGTCTTCCCTGGTAGTCTTTTCCTCTTGGGAAACCCACAGGAGAGGCTGAGATGTCTCATCTGCATTCTTGCTTGCTGGAGCCTTGGGAACAGGCACCTGCTTTTGTTTTCTAGATATCACTGTGCTCATTCTCAAAGAAAGAAAATCCACTTTATTACAAGGAACAAAAACATAATGAGAGAACACAGGTGGCTGGAGGCTGACTGACAGGCAAGGACGTCAGGAATAAGAGGCCAGACAAGGCCCTTGTGTTTCCAAAGGGCGGCTTCAGGATGCCAGGGCGCCCGCGGAGCCGCCTGTGTTTGTAGGAACACTAACCCACAGCAGCCAGAAATCCATCCCCTCTTCGCTCCCAGGCTCCAGATAACGCAGGTGCTACAAGATGCTTCGTGGGAGTTGGTCTTTTCTATCAGCTGCTAGGTTCTTGCTTTGTATCACAGGGAAGAATGGAATCAAAGAGCATCTGCGGCCCCCGTTCCCCTGAATGACAGTAGTGAGAATTCTATAGATTGAATGCTTTTCTGGGTCTTTGCCACTCTTGTAAAACACAGAACTCCTGCTTAAGCACTTACTTTTGACCCATCTATCATTCCGTAGATTGTAATGACCTGCCCTGGCTTCTCCCCACCTTCATAAGCTCCTCAAAGGCAGACTTGGCATCTGAGTCCCATATGCTTTGCCCACTGCCATTCCTCACATTCTTGAAAGTGGCTGGCAGCTGCAGTGGAATAAGAAGGACTAGTACCAGTCAACCAGAGCCTGTTAAGGGCAGACTTCTACCTGGAAAATTGGGGCCAATAAGATCCTTATTTGAAATTCTCACTGAATTTTACATCATATATTTCAACCCCCCTCTATTCATGTCACCCTTCCCCACTTTTTGTTTCTTCTCCTTTGCTTAAAACCCCACTTACTTTGCTCAGGTATTTTGTATGTTTTCTGACACTCTGTTATATGGAGTTTTATTTACCATTCTCTTCAGAGTGGCTAAATGGTGCCTGGCAAGTAGACCCTTAATAAACATCTGTTTAACTACTTAATTAAAGAACAAAGACAGGCCAATTCTTTGTTTATCTTAGGTCCTTAAAAATTGTTTACTTAAAAATGACTTTGTTAAGTGAATAAACCAAATTAAATTAAATGATAATTTCCGTGTATTGTTGCAGTTCTTCCATAAATTAGATGTTTAATAATATTACAATATATCTACTAGAGTTTTAGTAACTGTATCTAAGAAAAAGCATTATGAATTCGTTTTTTCCTAACTTTAAAAATACTCTGAGTAGCAACTGTATCATTAGTGGAAAGGAAAATAAAGACCCACATTAACACAGAAATTGTAGATCTTATTCATTGATTTGTTTGTAAACAGCCATAGTAAACACACAGGTAGAAATAAAGGCTGGGCAAATTGTTTGAATACAATTTGATTTTCCACAAGCTCACAGCTTCCAATGACATTTACGTTTGATTTTTATTTTAAACAATCCGTTTTAACCTGTTTTAATTGCAATCACTGTCGTTAGGATAATACTTCTTGTTACCAGCCAGGGATACGTGGTTGCACCCTATTTGGCAAAGTATTTTTATGATTTAAGACACCTGTGATAGGCAGCGTACTGCTCCCCCTCAACCTTCTGCAAAGATATCCACATCTTAATCCTCTAGAAACCTCGTGAATGTCACCATACATAGAAAAAGGAAGTCTGCGGATGTGATTAGGTTAAAGACTTTGAGATGGGAAGACTATCCTGGATTATCCAGGTGCGCCCAGTCTAATTGCACAAAAAGTGGAAACCTTTCCTGATTTTGATGAGAGGGAAATGGAATCGTGGAAGAGTGGCCAGAGAGGTTTGGGGCCTCAAAAAGCTGCAAAGGACAAGGAAGAGTTTTCCGCTAGAATCTCCAGAAAGAATCGCCACCCTACTGGCATCTTGATTTTTATCAGTAAGACCAGTGTCAGCCTTCTGACAAACAGAACTTTCAGACAATAAATTTTCATAGTTTTATGCCACCCAGTTTGTGGTTATTTTCACAAGAGCAATAGAAAACTAATATACTACCTGTTCTAGCCTCACATCCTACCACGTCCCTCCCTGAATTTCATTCTAATAGCTACACTGTCCACCAAAAATGAAGCATCGAACCCAGAATAGAGGCTTCCATCCCTTGACTCTTACTGTTCCCTCCACTGGGTGTCATGTTCCCACCTTTACAATGATCACCAATTATTCACAGTCCAGATTGAATCACCCCTGGGTCCCAAGCCAAATGTAATCACTTCTCTTTCACTTCTGCTTCACTGAGTCCTTACATACACAAGTAACAACGTTCCCACTCTGCTTTGTATGACATTTACTTTGTTCTCCACCACCGTAGTTCTCAAAGGGCAGGGCCCTGTGTTTTTCATCTTTGTACCTTTTATGGTACCCAGCTCAGGATCAGACACATAATGCCCATTTGATGTATTTTCAATGAGTCACAGGGAATAGGTTGGCTCAGTTGTCCTCTGGGTTTGATAGAAACGGTCTTGGATACACATTAAAAGATAGATGCTAAACATCTATTCCCAGGTGTCAGGAAATAAATTCAGCACAAAATCTCATAAGTGGGTGGAAATGCTTATAGAAAACAGCCTGAATGACTCTGAATTGCTATCCAAAGAGACAAAAAAAAAAAAAAAAAAGACCCACATAATGCAATCAAAGATGAGAAGCCGAGTAAGTAATAACACAGGTGGCCGTGTGACACAAAGAGAAAAGGGCTATTTCCCATGAGGACAAATAAATAAGGTAAAGAATAAGGAGATTTTCTGAAAATGAGAATGATTTAAAAACATTGAAAAGTAAATGTAGCCAAGAAGAAAGGGTGAGAACACAGTTAAGTCATAAAAGTGGCGGATGTCTTCATTACTCAGCAAGCTCAGAAAAGTCACTGGGCAAACAGAGCATTGAACTTACTTTGTCTTCATTCAACAAGCAATTATTGGGGTACTTGATATTTATAACATATTTTGATAACCATTTCTGGGGATATAAGATTAAAAGAATACGTATCTTGCTCTAAAGTTATTCACAAGCTTTTCAGCTTTTGGCTCGGAGGAGGCCAAGGTGCAACTTTCTTTGGTTGTCCCAAATTCGGGTTCATCTTACACAGCCCCTCCACTGTGCTGCCTAAGTTCAACCCCAATGAGATGGAAGTCATGTACCTGAGGTGCACATGTGAGGAAGTTGGTGCCACACCTGCCTTGTCCCCCAAGGTCAGCCCCCTGGATTTGTCTCCAAAAACAGTTGGTGATGACATCACTAAGGCAACCAGTGACTGGAAGGGTTTGAGGGTTACAGTGAAACTGACTATCCAGAACAGACAGGCCCGGATTGAAGTGGTACCTTCTGCCTCTGTCCTCATCACAAAGCCCTCAAGGAACCACCAAGAGACAGAAATAAACAGAAAAACATTTAAACACAACAGAAAGATCACTTTCAATAAGACTGTCAACATTGCCAGACAGATGTGGCACCGATCTTCAGCCAGAGAACTTTCTGGAACCATTAAAGAGATCTTGAGGAGGGCCCAGTCAGTGGGCTGTAATGTTGATGGCCGCCACCCTCATGACATCATAGACAACATCACCAGTGGTGCTGTGGAATGCCCAGCTAGTTAAAAGGTACAAAGGAAAATGTTTCAATAAACGATCATTGACACTCAGTGGGGAAAAAAATAAAGTTATTCACAAAATAGTTAGGGCAGAGGGTACTATGCAGGGAGTGTGTATGGAGGTGGAGAGGGGACATGTCATAATTCAGGGGAGTAAATGCTGGTGTGTGGGTCAGTCACTGCTTCCTGTGCGTATAGCTAGGATTGTTTTGTTTATAAGTGATGGAAAATGTAACTCCAAATGGATTGCAGAAAGTGAAAATTTATTGACTTCTATAACTATAAAGCTCATGGATGGTACTACCTTCATTTGTAGCTGGATTTGGGGCTGATATAAATTCAAAAGATCCTGGTCTTTTCATCTCTGGAATTCTCTCTCTTCTAATGATTGGTCTCATTTTCAGGCTCCATAAGGAGGCAAGATGGGATCTATGTTCTCTAAGCTTTATTTCCAATGTAACTCAAATTATCTTCTCTAAGAACTTCCGGTGAAACGTTATTACATTGCATTGGTGCTGATTGGGCCATTTGCTCATCTTTGAACACATTTTTCTCAGCCAAGGGGAACATAATTCTCTGATTGACCAGATGTGAGCCCTGTTTCCCCTCTGATTCCAGGGATCAATCTACTCTACCTGAAGTACAGGGACTGAGAGAAAGAGAAAGGTGGCGCCCAGATGCAATTCAAGGTGCAATTAATTACCAGCAGAAGGGAGCACAGATGCTGAGCAGCATAATAAAAAATGGATATCCACGGAGTGATGGAAGCAGAGAGGAAGAATAACTTAGGGAAGCTGGGGGTACAATGTCAAGAAAGACTTATTTGATACAATCAGTATGAAACTGAATCTTAGATAACAAGTAAGAGTAAGCTGGGTGAATGTGCTCCCTTCCTCACCCCAGTGGTGAACAGTTGGTGAAAATACCAGGTGAAGTAATCAGGATTAACAGATATAGGTCTATTTCTATATGTTTTTTTTTTAAATAGAGTCAAAGACTGCCCACATCGGTTCATGGAAGATGCTTTCTTTATCAGCCTTTATTTTACACCACCTGAATTTTGAACCCTTGGAGTCAGGGCCTAGAATCCATGCTTTTAAGAAAACATATTAACCCAGGGCTAGATCCTGATATACATTAAAGAACACAGTCGTATATCCAAATAACTTGCACAGTTTCTCAGGAGACCCTGGGGACAGTGTTCATTTATCCAATGAACAGATTTTTATCGAGCACATAATACATAGCAGGTAGTCTCCAGGCACTGTGATGACGGCAGTGAAATGCTTACTGATGAGAGGATATCTGGCATAATTTATAGAATAAATAAAATAAGCAAAATAAAAATATGGGGACCCTGTGCTCAGAAGTTAATGATTACGGGACAGAGACAGCATAGTATTTAACCAAATACAACTGCTTAAGTCTCATGCCCATGAAGTGGGCCCTCCCTGCCAGTGTAACATCTATGATCTAGTGGAGCTAAACATTGCCTCGCGGAACAAGACAATGTGAGCTCCTAACAGAGAATTCTTTCTCACGCTTAGAGATAATCACAAACTCACCCACACCCCCTCCATTATGATCCTTTTGGCTCTGCCCCTCTTACCGAAGTAGATTTTGACAAGATAAACTCTGGCTCTTATTTCTTCAAGCTATTGATGTTTTCAAGAGGAAAAGGTACCTTTGAATTTGATAAAGAGCAATGGGATTAGCTTTTCCACTTTATTGCACCAATGGTTCTCAAAATTTGATCTTCATTCCAGCAACCTTAGTACTACATTTGAACTTGTACAACTGCTCCAGTCCAAATGAATTGGAAACTTGAAGGGTAGGGCCTGGAAATCTGTGTTTTAACCTGCCCTGGATGGTTGCCATGCATGCTAAAGGTAAAAATCTCTGCCTTATATTGTATGTATACACTTAGGGTTAACTGAAATGAGGCTTTCTGGGAGTATATTTTCACTTTAAAAAATGGACTTACAATTGACTAATTTGTTAGTGGAATTAAGATGTGCCCAATTAAACTATTAAAAAGAAATATACCTGAAACCAAGTAATCTAGAAAGGTGAAAAATAAAAGAATAACAAAAATTTGACAAGTGAGAAAAAAAAAGAACAGGGTTTAAATTTTAATCATAGAATTTAGGCCAAAAAAGAATCAACAAGAAAAACAATGGCACTTTATGATGCTGAAGGATATCATTTAAAGTGGAGGTAAGACATTCCATCAAGTAATATATCAATAATGTTCATGAAACATAAACTATAGGAGAAAACAGGAAAATAGGGTTTTTTTTTTTTTTTGATAGAGTGTCATTTTGTTGCCCTTAGTAGAGTGCCCTAGCATTATAACTCACAGCAACCTCAGATTCTTAGGCTCAAGAGATTCTCTAGCCTCAGCCTCCCAAGTAGCTGGAACTATAGATGCCCACCACAACACCTGGTTACATTGGGGAGGCAGGGTCTTGCTCTTGCTCAGACTGGTCTCAAACTCCTGAGCTCAGGAGTTCCGCTCACCTCTGCCTCTGAAAGTGCTATGATTATAGGTGTGAGCCACCACACCTCGCCTAGGAAAATAGATATTTAAAAAGCAAGAAGAGAGGTCTCTAATTTATCTATTTTTTTAAGTCCCCAGCAATCACCTGAACAAAATAAATATAAGAAAAGTTGTACAAAATCTAAATTGGATAATTTGAAATGGTATATCTGATTGATAAAATTCAAACACCATCCTGGTAATAGAGAATATGTCTTCTTTTCAAAAGTCCATGGAAAAAAAATCACAAAATGAATAAAAATCTGTACAAACACATTGAAAATTTACAAAATGCAAAAGTATAAATATTCTTCAACTGCAATGAAACAAAAAAGGCACTAAGAACAAAATTAGAAAACCAAAAGTACCTTTCATCTGGACAATTAAAAACTTTTCTCAGAAAAAAACATGAACTGAAATTTCGGCATTTTTAGAAAATGCAATAACTAAACCCCTGCATAATGGCGCTGTGAGATACAGTCAAGGAACATTCAAAGGAAAACGTATAAGCTTAAAGATTTCCTTGAGAAAAAAGAGGCAAGATTCATCCAACCTACAAAGTTGAAAAAAAATGAAGAAGAGGGACCAAGTTATTAAAGATAGATTAATTTTTTAAAAGTCTATAAAAGTAATAGAACAAATAGGTAAATCTTAAGCAAGCTTTTGAGGAAACAAACCAAAAATGGAGGGGAAAAAACCCTCCAAAACTCCTAATTAAACTTAATTAAACCGAAAAAGGTGGGGAAGGGCAAAAGTACAAATAAAATAAAAAACAAGGGGAGAATTGTCATAGGAATAGGAATATTAAGAGAGAAATAATAAGATTACTTTCATGAATTCCATGCAAATGAATTTGAAAACCCAGGAAAACTTACCAAAATGTACTTCATAAAAGCAGAAAATCCGGCTCGGCACCCATAGTGCAGTGGTTACACACCAGCCACATACACCAAGGGTGGTGGTTTGAACCTGGCCCGGGCCAGCTAAACAGCTGCAACAACAAAAAAATAGCCAGGTATTATGGTGGGTACATGTAGTTCCAGCTACTTAGGAGGCTGAGGGAAGAGAATCATTTAAGCCCAAGAGTTTGAGGTTGCTGTGAGTTGTGATGCCACAGCACTCTATCAAGGGTGACATGGTGAGACTCTGTCTCAAAAAAATAAAAAAATAAAAAGACAGAAAAATCTATGGGAGAATTCCACTTACTAATATCCTAAGTAAAAATTTCTTAGTAAAATTTTAGAAAACAGAATTCAGGAGCACATTTTAAAGAGTAATTTACATGTCAAGTATGGTTTATTCTAAGAATGGTTCCATATTAAAAATCTATTCATATATTTCAACCACATTAAGACCAAAGATAAATAGCTTATTACTATCTCAATAAATGACAGTGCGATGTTTGAGAAACACTTTCTTATTTTTTAAAATGTAGTAAGGAGGAAGTCCCATTCTGACCACACATACCCACTAGGGAGGAGGCTTGGTCATGCACCATGATCCCTACATGGAAGTGATCTCCCACAATGGCCCTCCCATCATTCTAGTTCAGGGGGGCCACAGGGAGATTTTTGTGTAGGATTTGAAGGGCAGGAGCCGGGCATTGTGGCAGGAATCTGTAGTCCCAGCTAATTGGGAGGCTGAGGCAAGAGAATTGCTTAAGCCCAGGAGTTGGAGGTTGCTGTGAGCTGTGACACCACGGCCCTGTACCCCGGGCAACATAGTGAGACTCTGTCTTAAAAACAAACAAACAAAAAAAAAAAAAAGAAAAAAAGCAAGATTTGAAGGGCGGGGATGGCACAGTAGCCAATCTATAGCTCACACGTGTTGTGCTGGTACACCGGCTCAAAACATTGGCATGAGGCAGCACTCAGCAGGGTGATCACTCTGCCTTCCCCACCACTGCCCTTCAGTTTCTCCAACTCCTGGGCCAAATATCTAGTGCTAGTGACCCCCAGCACTGAGGTGAAGGGTCCAACATCTCCTGAGAACTGGAGTGTGTTCCAATCCATCATCATGGGTTCCAGATCATGACTGTGGGTAACAACTTGCCCTTACTGTTTCTTCTTTACATCCACCCTCACTGCCTGACTGCCTGCTTTGTATTTCAAATCCCAGCATCAGACACGAAAATATTCTTAGAGACTGTTTAACCATCCCATTTATCTATACTCTCCTCATGGTTAGACATAAGAAAAAGATTCTCTTGGCCTCTTTATTATTTAGCATTGTACTGGAGGCACTAATCATTACAGAGAAGAGAAAGAACTCACAAATGTATGATTTTTTAAATAAATTACTTTTCAACACATAATTGAAAATCCCATAATCTCTATTTGTTAGAGAACAAATATTATTCTCTAACATTACGCTTAGAAAACCCAAGAAGACACTATCCTCTTGTACAAAGGGAACACAAAAGGAAAAATGCCTAGGAGTAAACTTAACAAGAAATGCTTAACTTGTTAATGCTTAACAAGAAAAGCAAAACTTTAAAACTTTGAAGGACTCCCACCAGCCTTAAGCAACTAGAAAGGTGCACTTGAATAGGATACCCTTTTGTCATAACAATAGTGATTCTCCCAAAGTTAGTTTCTAAATTCAACGTGATTGTAATAAAAATACCAACTTTTGGGGGGGAGGTTGGGTGGGGGGGAAGAGTGTGAATAGACAAGATGATTTTAAAGCTCATATTAAAAAATTAGACAAATAGGAGTGGCCAGAAAAGCTCTGAAAGAAAAATTTAATGAGCAAGGCTAAACAAACTTAATATTTAGATAGATTGTAAAGATTTAATATTTTAAACAGCTACATGTTGACAAATGGACAAAGAAAGACTAACAAGGGAAGGGGTGAGGCCTGAGGGGCGGGCACCTAACAGAAGCAGCAGGGTGGTGGCCTGCAGACGGGACTGATGCAGCCTGCAGGGCACTGCTCATTTCCCCACCTCTACTCCATTGCCTTTCTGGGACCCCAATGAGGCCACTGTCTTCCTCCTTTCCAACAGTCTTCCTACAGCCACTCTCCACTCCAGGTGGCCAGCCAGGACTTTCAGACCAGCACTGTCTCCCAGGACGTTGACACAGAGCCAAGTGATCAGTAGTGGGGACACCACAGTGGGTGTGACTGGTTCAGGGCTCCATATTGTCAGTATTGGCAGCTTGATGGCTGGTGATGTAAGAAGCCTGTCTTGCCCCAGTGCTCTTCTCCTTGCTCTGGTTGCCTTCTTCATCTTCTCCTTGTGAGGCTCCACAATGGTCACCTACTGGCCACTGGTTCCTTTGACTCCAGACCATACCCAGTGCTGGGGTATACTAAGTTTTACCAATACACACAGTGTTTCTCTACATCCATTAAAAGCAAACAGACAAACTAATGAGACAAAATAAAAGTTCTGAAATAGACCCAAATACAAATGGTAATTCATTGTACAATAATTGTAGCAATTCAACAAATGATATTGGGATAGATCTGTCCTTTCCACTGCACAATAGGTTCAATTCCTAAAATGACTGAATTTGAATGTAAAAGCATTAAAACACAGGACTACCAGAAGAAAATTCGAGAAAATGCTTTCATAACCCTACAAAAGTAAGGACTTTCCCAAATTACTTGAAATAATTAATGAACGATGAAAAGGAAAGATGTATAGATTTGATATTACACAAGAAAAAACTACTTTGTGGTAAGAAAAAAATCCAAATTATTTAAGAAATAACAAAAAAGTTTTCTTTTCTATCATATCTTGCGTTAATCTCCCAAATTTACCAAAAATGTCCAGAAAAGGAGAAGTCTAATAACCCAGTAGAAATGGTCAGAGTAGAGTTAGTACGAATAAAGAAAGGAAACAGGTAAAAAGATGCTCAACTTCATTTGTAATAAGAGAAACACAGGTTTAATCTACAAAATGCTTCCATTTTTCACCTGTCAATATGGAAAGCATTTGAGATTTTGATTAGCATTTTGGAGATGTTATCAGCAAATAAATATCCTCATTCATTACTGGTGGGATGCCCTATGGAGGACAAATAGGCAATAATTATCCGTATTGCAAATGCATGAACTTTTAGACACAGCCACATCAATTTCAAGAGCTACGTTTTGCATGTGTAAATGATACGCACAGATAATGACCCACTGTAGCATTGTCTGTGACAGCCTAAGTTTAGTTACCCAAATGGCCATGCATAGCACACAGGTTCCGCAAATCAGGTTGCTTATAATCAATTAAAAACAATGCAGCTGTAAAATAACAACCGCAAGAATCAAGGCATCTTTTTGTCTATTATGAGTATTAAATGAAATGTGAAAACTATAGGACAATGAGTATCATATGCTACCTTTTATATAAAATAAAAGGAAAGCATGATTATTTTAACATGGTAAGCACTAAGTGTTTAATGTTTTATACTTTTTAAAAATCTTACATAGCTCACATATGAATACATTTTGGAAAATTTTATTTTTTACAAAAGTACCTGAAATGTTTTTAAAATATCATTATGACCCATTAACTGTGTTTATTTACAACCCACACTCACAATTCCTTGTTGTAAAGTTACCTATCCTGTACCCTCTTCTACCTATATCATAGAGCACTCAGCAGAAGACTTTATACATGTCGAAAATAATATCAATAATACCAATTAAAATGATCATCAAAATGTATAGTTGCTGCTGTTCTTAACATTTAAATTTTACAAACGTAAGCTAATGAGCATGATAATAAGGGTATATAGCACACTTCCCCAGTGAAGGGCTTAACACAATTTGGACTTTTCCTAACAAATGCAACCTAATGGTGTGTACCCTTATATTAATCCAAAATAAAAAAAATATATATAAACTTGGTCTAATCCTCAAAACAGCTGTCTTAGGAGTTAGGTGATGGAAAGGTGGTGAGGTCACAGTGATGTACAGGTGGAGAGACTGCCCAGAGCCTGTGGCCTTTGTCCTCACACCCTGTCTGTTCCCCCATCTTCAAAGCACTGTATCAATACTTCTTGATTAAATGAATAAATAAGAATTTGTAATGCAAGGGAGCAAGACTGAAATGATGTCACTTAATGGGGCTTCCAGTCCTGGAGAGCTATAAAGATATGAAAATGCTACCTTTCTGTGAGTGAGAACAACTGGCTTAAGAACAAAAGGGATATGAATTCACGTTATCTAAAAAGTTCGTGGGGTACATCAGACAAGGCTAGATAGAGCCAGGATTAACAACTGGTGTCGTGATGACGAAACCCCTCCTGCTGTCCTCCCCTCTCACCACATGCCTCACTATTTCATATTGTCTTTACATCCCGGTCTCAACTCCACTTTCCTCTACGTTGACTTCCTTCTCAGTGTGACCTGGCTGAACCCAAGGGTTCACAAGCCACTCCATAAAATCTAACACTTCTGGCCTCCGTTTACTGGAAGTGAATTAGGCTTTCTTGTGACTTCCTACTGCATTTCTCTTCCTACCTTGGTGTCACATGTTTGCAGAGGAAAAATAATATGTCCAGCAGAGCAATGCTGGGGATGGCCGATAAAACAGCAGAATCTTAAGTTCCATATAAGAAACAGAGTAATGCAAATTTTCACTAAAACAGAGACAGAAGAGGTCATTTTAAAAGCAAAGCCCATTTTTCTTAAGCAAACTTGCTGAAATCATAACTTTAAATGTCAAACTAGCAATTTCACCTTTTCGCCTCGTCTGTTGAGGGCACTGGGAAAGAAAATTAAAATGAGCCAGCCATCATCAAAAGGAACGTGAAGAGAAGTTTGGATGCTATGAGTTTTGGTTGCCAGGTCAAAAGTTTCTTTCTCTGCTATTTGTTTTCTTTTTGGTGCCAAAAATTATTACTAGTGTGAGAGTCAAATTGAAATAAGTTGTGGGAAAAATTCTTTACATTATTTTCATTTAAAATCAAGCAATAAGCTACCTGAGTATTCAGTTCTGATTGTGAAAGCTGGATAAGTCTTTTGTTACGACTGATATTTGTGGTGAATTTTCTCTCCAAAGATGCTACCTCCACTCCCCCCAACCACATTTATTAGGAAGATGTTTGAATGAAATTTCTGTGTTTTTTTCCACTTGCATAGTCCTAAAATTCATAGCATAGAGTCTCCTTCTCATCCAGAGAAAAGGGAACAGAACCTAAGATAAAAACACCAAGTCAATTAGAACAAATCAAGTCTGTATTTGGGGGAGGAACATTCCAAGGTTGACCAACCCATTGTGATTTGTCTAAAATTTTGCCAGTTTTAACTTTGAAAGTATCGTGTAGCAGGAACCCTCTAAGTTCCTGGCAAACAATTCTCTATTTTTTAACTGTGTTTGGTGTGAGATTTGAGGCAAAGATGGAAAATGGATCACATAAACCCTATATCAATATTTTATGATTATTTAGCCACTCTGAAGGAGTGGCCAAAGATTCCACATTCATCTTATAAAAGCCAACTCTACACGGGGCCTTGGGAGTTCCAAACAGACCACGTCTAAGAGGTCACTAAGATGAGGAAACGTGAACTACTGTAATGAGTTTTTGTTTTATGTTATCAATTAAAGAAGCAAGAAATTCACATAAAATACACAAAGGAGAAAGTTAAACTTTAGAAAACTGGGTGGTTTATTGGCTAAAATATAAAAATGTCATGACAAATTTCTCTAACGCTCTTTCAGGGTTCTGTGGTTTAAATGCTAAGGAGAAAATGTGACGAGCAACCTGACAGCCTTGGGTTTAGAGAACGCTCTGCAAGCGAAGCAGCTCAGCTACACTGACAAGTCTCTGTCAACTCAACTTCAAATTGTATTGTCTCCAAGTCTCACCATGAGGAAAAAGAATAGATATATTCTTCCTGAGTCACGCTTCATTTGTTCTGGTGTGTTTGGCAGACAGAAATCTACTTTGACTGGAGACTGAAGTAAGAGTGGGTGGAATCAAAGAAAGCTTTTGTGTCCTATAGGAACACGGGAGAGGCCGTCCCTGGCACCAGCTGTGTATGTGCTCCCCTGCATTTCCCAGTTTCCCTGGCAGTGAGGTGTGACCACAGGGCTGAAGTGCACCGACACAAATGTGAATGGAAGTCTGATCTTGAGCAGCTGAGAGCAGATGTGACTTCTCCACTGACTCTTTGGCTGGAAGTGAAGAGCTTTTGAAATGGTGTCAGTAAAGACCAGAAGCAGCTGGACTCCTGAGACACCACCAGAGAGCCACGAAGCCACTGACACCTGGCCTGCATCAGATTATGATGTGAGGAAGGAGAAAACCTGTTCCCTCTGTGCTGCTGGATTAAACTACTGATTGTTTAGGTCAGGGTTGTGGCGCTGACCTCTAATGCTGCTTGTTGGAAACGATAAAGACCAAGATCCTCCATTAAAGTCTTTCTAAAATTTCCTCTTTGAAAGATCTTCACTCCACGCTATAAGTGTCAAGTGAGCCGCCTATAGTATAATCAACTCAAGAGCAAGTGCAAGATGAACAAAAGGCCTCCAAGTGAGACAACGGTCTTATGCTGACCAGAGGAAAAAAATGCCTCTTCTTTCCTTGGACAAGAGGGAGACTGACTAGGGTTCTCTGCTTGGCCCAAACTTCAGGCAGGCTCCTTAGCCTTCTCCTGGGGCTATGTGTGCCCTTCCTTGTAAAATCCAGGGTTAGCAAAGAAACCTGCTAAGTCTATTTTGCAAGAATCCTCCCTCCAGGACATTATTTGATCATCCTCAATGTTTGATCAACTTCCTCATCTTCCACCATCCTCCAGGGGATGTCCAAGCACTCTGACCTATCTTTGGCAAGAGTCCTGTTATGTCAATTTAGCCAGAATTGCTCTTACCCTTTATGTGTCCTTTTAGTAATTTTCTATCACCGACTTCACCCTCCTCCTTGACTCCAAATTCCTACTTGCTCATGGTATATTGGGAACTGAGCCTAACTTCTGTCCCCACTGAAAAATCCCGTTACTGCAGTCCTCATACCTATTGTATGCTCAGAATGATGCAACTTGTATTCCCAGTCTGCAGTGCAAGAACATTGCAAATATTCCCTTACCGTGACACAGCTAGTCAGGATTGCCATTTGCTCTGTCCTTCTCCCCTCAGCCCTTCTTACCCTCTGTGCTATCCTTAATTTTTTGGTCAGCATTATAGACTGTCCTGTTGCATTCAAATGAATGTGTTGATTATTCATTCAAAGGAATTAGCAGTAGTAAAACAGACAAAGAAGGAGCAGAGATTTAATAAAATGTTTACCCTTGACTATAACCCTGTCCTGGGCTATCCCTGTAATAAATCATCGCCACCATGGTATTGGTAGGTACAGATTCATGCAATGTAGAATCAAGCTTATATTCCACTATTTACTAGCTCTGTGGCCCTAGGAAAGTTGCTTAAGTACTTTGAAATCTCAGATTTTTATTTTTAAAGTGGGTATAATGATAGCTACATTATGAGATGTAAACTAGAATGCTTCAGGGAGCATGTAGACCAGTACCTGGCACATAGTGAAGGCTGAGTATGGGTTGAATGTCTGTGAGTTCCCGTAAACAGAGAGCATTGTTGAAAGAATTGAAGAATGCACATTATTTGTAAGAGCTATGCAGAGTGGTGAGCCGGTAAATATGAACAATTTGCTCTTCTGGGTGACAATTTCAAGGTTCCAGGGAGAAGTCAGTGAATGTGGAGTTAGAGGTCACGGTCATGTGATTTTTCTGCCAGGCAGACACAGTAGACACAAACAACCTCAAGAGCAAAAATAATGATAAAAGGTAGAAAAAGAAGTAGGAATTTATGAGTTTTGAATTTTTATTGCCTTTGAAAATATAATTCACTAAGTTTTAAGTTTTTAGAATTTTCTTTTTATTAATGTCTCTGTGTAACAAATGGGCACTTAAAATTTTAACTATCAGTCCCATTACCCGTACAAGCCAGCTTTGGCATTTAATATGTCTCTACTTAAGTTTTCTTAAATTAACCATTAGTGGACTGCACATGGTTTATTCCACCATGTGACTTGGTCTTGGCAGGGGTGGAGGTCACATGCCACAGTCGGGAACTGAGCGGAATCCCAGCTCTAAGGTGTGTTAGCTCTGGGACCTTAGACAAGCGACTGAGCCTTTCCAACACTCATTTTCTTTATCTTTACAGTTCAGGGTTGTGGCTAAAAATAATACGTAACTCATAAAAGTTTTATAAATTGAAATAATTCAAATAAAGAACCTGATGTGATGCCCAACATGACATGAATTCAATAATGTTAGCACCTTTCTCCTTCTCTCCCTGATCTTTTTTGCTCTTTCCAGTATCTCGAGGAAAAAAATAAACTAACCAAAGAACCAAACAACAATACCCCTTTGGGCCTGATTTTTAAAAGTCTTGGAACCAAGCAACCCCACCTACATTGTGTCTTTGTGTGTGTCCGTGTGTTTTTGTTCTCCAGCCAAAAGCAAGTGACTAGAATTATCTAGAATTGGTGCCATACAGGAATAATGACGATTAATCTGAAACAGTGCTTACATCAATGTATAGAAAAGAGACAACCTTCCCTGAATCTTTTGAAAAGACTGGGCCTTGAATGTAGGTCAAGTGGGATGTTATGTCTGGGTTGTAGATGTGCGCAGTGTAACAAAAAAGGATCTTGAAAATGCTAACGTCAAAAGAGAAGTCGGGGCTCAAACTGAAAACGTCTTTTACCAATTCGTTCCTGAATGTTTACTAATTACAAGCATAGGAGATTGATATTTAACATAAACATGTTTCTAAATTGAAAATGGGAATTTATGCTATATATAAAAATCACCTATTAATTGAATATTATAGACTTTTCTTTTTCATTTTTTTGAAGGATTTATTTTAGATTTAGCCCTTAAGAACAATATGAAATCACAGACGTCATTCCTTGATATCTACTGCCTCAGGTGCTTAACTATTAAGAATTCCTATTAAAGAAAACCCCACATGTATCAGTTTTAGCCTTTGCCACAGAAATATGTTTAAAGAAAGAAAATATCCTTCACAGATGACAATTTTACCTTTGAGTTTTGTTTTCACGCTAATCAGTGTGACCAGCTGAAAGATATCAACGTCTCCCATTACCAGACTACCTGCAAGCAAATTGCAACTTATTTAATGCTATTTCTCCTTAAAGAAATACTAGCTGTTGTTGCCAGCTCCCAAGCCCAATATATAGAAATAGCATTTACTCCAATTAAATAATAAAAATATCATCATTGCTACCTGAACACATAAATAGTGACTAAAATCGAATAACTAAATAGGGATTTATAATTATATGTGATACTTTTCACCTGCCCTTATTTCTCCTTTTTGTAGGTGAGTTGGTTATTTTGCTATCCACGAATCGGCATCAAATACTGAGCTTGTGAAATCAAACAAGTAAAACTCAAGAGTGAATATTTCTATTTATCAATAATTTTGTTCAAAAGATTTGATTAAAAATGTGGTTCACAAATTATACTAGGTGTTGGGCATCTTAGTGCTTTCTTCCTAGCCAGAGGCGTACACAGTTCCATCCAGGTGGATTTAGTTTGTAACAAGTTGCCTCTGCACGTGCCTTGTCCTCATCATGTCCTGTGTAGGCGCCAGAGCACCTGGGTTTTGCTTGTGTTAACAAAGCCAAAGAAAGGGGCACAGGAGGAGATGCATTTCCTGCTGCATTAGAAGATGAGTACCAATGTTCTCAAAACACACAGAGACATGCACGCACACTTGGGTGCACAGAGGAGATATAGAAGGAGGGAGAACCATCCTGGAGGGCCTCCCAGAGGAGTTTCTAATTGACTTGTATTAAGAAAGAATTAAGAGTTAAGTAAGACTCAACAGCAAGTAATTTAGCAATTACTAAAATTACTAAGGAGGGTAAAGGACAAGCCAGATGGAAGGACAAAGCCCCAAGTGAAGTGAAGAAAGTGCATACAGTTTCCCTTAGGAGCACGGCCTGCAGCTCTGGAATCAGGCGTGAATGGGGAAGCAGGGAAGGGTGATTGCATAGCACTTGGTTGCTTCACTGAATATAAGGCCAATGGGCATGACTGAATCCTGAAATCTGCAGATTTCAGGAATGGCACAAACAGCTGTATTCCTAGAGCACACGGATAGCAGTGGGGAGAACGGGTGGCCAGGATGAGAGGCTGCAGATGCAGAAAGGGGGTAGAAAGCCTTTTGGAACCCAATGTATGGTGATAATCATGAGGTTATAGAAAAGCAGAGGTTTGAGAAACTTAGGTGTCAAAACTGACACGGTTTGGACATCTAGGGAAGGTGGGCGTGTGAAACAAAGCCCAAGATACAAGCCAAGTCTCTGGCGTGGATGGACACTGCTGGCCTTAGTTCAGATGGGAAGCTGGGCCAAGCGGGTGTGTGGAGAGGAAGACTGGCTCTGGTTTGGATGACCAAGTAGTTTGGACACAGTGGCCTGCGTGAGGTGGGAAAATGCACGCAAGGACACCTTGTACGGGACAGCAGCCAGCAGCTCTGGGGCACTGCAACATGGCTAGTCGGAGCTGAGGTGTGTGCAGAGCAAGGCCTGCACTGGACCGTGAAGACTTGGTGCCGATGGGACAAGGCACAGCACCTCAGGGATTATTCTGTTGACTACGTGAGGGAGTGATAACATCTTGGATCTGATGATCTAAATAACATAGTGCTAAAATCAAATTTATCTCTTTCTTCTTACTTTTTTAATGTGGCGACTAGAAGCTGTCAAATTTGCACACATATGCAGTACGTATCTTGTATTTCTATTGGACAGTGCTGATGGCAGAAACTTTTCTAAAATAATATATTGAATTTTAAAAAAACCTCCCCCACAATTTAAATTGCACACGAAATTTACAGCCACCCTGTATAAGATTCCTATTACTGAACTGTGATAATATGAGATATGAATGGTGATAAAGCTGTGAAGCTGACTGATGACTTCCTTCTCTTTGGTCCTTGTAAATAACCTTGTACCTCCCATGTGAATTCAACGACATGTTTACATTACTATATGGCAGGACTGAAATTACTGAAATGAATGGTAAGAACAAAATCCCTAAGGGCTTCAGAAAAAGATGAACGTAAACCGGGACCAGAGACGCCTGGGGGCACCCTGGGGAGAAAGCGCAGCACCCAGGGAAGTCACCCTTGGAGAGCTGGGTGGGCGCTGGCTGGCGCGGGGATCTGGGGTGGTGAGTCACAGGCGGCGAGTCCCCAAAACTCAGGATTTCGTCCCCGCTCCTGCATACAGGTATCTCTCAGGACAGCTGGCACAAGCGCCAAAAGAGAAAACCCTACCACAAGGAAAGGAAGTGTGAGTTGGGGCACCCCGCTGCCAGCACTAAGCTCAGCCCCCCCATACACACAAGCCATGTGCAGGGAGGTAACAAGAAATACCGTGCCATAGGGCCAGAGGAGGGGAACTTCTCCTGTTGCTCAGAGTATTGTACTAGGAAAACAAGGGTCATTGATGTTGTCTACAATGTGTCTGAGTGGGCTGGTTTGTACCAAGACCTTGGTGAAGAACCTCCTGGTACTTATTGACAGCTCACGGTACAGGCGGTGATGCAGGTCCCCCTGTGCATGCCCCTGGGCCGCAACAAGGGGGTCAAGCTGCCAGCTAAGGAAGAAGAGATTTTAAACAAAAAAAAATCAGAAAAATTCAAAAGAAATGCAATGAGAGGAAAAAGAATACCAAAATAATCAGTTTTCTGGAGGAGCAGTTCATCAGGGCAAGCTGCTTGCCTGCCTTGCATCAAGACCAGGCTAGCCAGGCAGAGCAGATGGCTGTGTGCTGGAAGGCAAGGAGCTGGAGTTCTATCTGAGGGAAATCAAGGCCTGCAAAGGCAAACAATTCCTCCTCCTTCCTGTCTTTCCTCACATAATAAAGGTGTTCATTGTTCTAAAGAAAAAAAAAATAAAAAGCACAGCATTTTCAGAGGCAGAGCTTTGGGGTTCTCCTTTTGGCTCTTGGAGTGATGCCCGTGTGATGTTGGTAATCAATGGCCCTTCTGCTGCAAAGTCAGAACTGGACTAGCCTTATCCAATTTTCATTACTTGATGCTAGAACTTCATGAAGCTCAAAGGACTTCCCCGTGTACGGAAGCATCCATAGTCCTTGTCTAGAATAAAGGGAAAACAGAACCCAAGGGTGAGAGTGTATATTTACAAAGACAGGACATGATAAGGGGGACACTTTCAGGGGGAATAGTAAATAGATGAGGTGTCCTAAGTTAGATTTTTGGAGGGAAAGTTTGAGAGTAAACCACGGAGGATTCCCCATGCCAGACTACAAAAGTGAACTTACCCTCTAAGTCAGTAGTCCTCAACTCTCCCATGCCCACCCCACCCTCACCTTGAGATGGCATTTGGCAATCTCTGTAGATATTTTTGGTTGTCACAACTAGATGAGAGGGGTTTGATTTGGGCAGCTAAGGGGTAGAGGCAGCTAAAAGGCCTGAGTGCTGCCAATTAAAACAGTAGATGTTGCACAGCAGCCCCCCCCCAGCCCCCAGAGTAAAGAATTCTCTGGCCCAGAGTGTCCATAGTGCTGTGACTGAGAAACCTGCTGGCTCTAGGTAGTAGGGGGTGATTGCAGAGTGAGGGCTAAGGTAGCAGATTGCCTTTCTTTCTATTTTCACCTCTGTGTAATATACATGACCTTTAATCAAGAGAGCTGAAAAATTTGCACTTTGTCTCCAGATCCTGCACGGTTCATGACTGTAAGTATGCTTATTTTTAATAAAAGAATAATTACAATGCCGGGAAATTTGCATGGCTGATACTCTTCAAGGAGGTGCTTTGTAGAATTTTATTTAGTCTTGGAAGGAGAATACCAATCAGCGGGATGGACCAACCTGTTCTGATAAATAGAATGTTAATTTAGAAGTGACCTGCAAGTGAACTCTTAGGAAAGTCAGGAATGCGTTTGTACTAATTCAGGATTATATTTGCAATTTCTCTCTGCTATAAGAGATGTTGAAATACTCAAAGCCAGAAACTGTCCTCACTGAATTTCCATTTGGAATTAAAAAAATAACAAAAATGTTGGAGTAACTCCATCCTGACTTTGCAAATTCAAAAGCAAAGCTGTGGATTTAACTATCATTTGTTAAGAACACAGCAGGCTTTAAATAAATGTAACTTCTCCTTTTCTCTTACTTATTCTAAGAAAAAAAAATGTGCCTGGGTAAAATGATTCTAAATTCTGATGCAGACATGCATCTTACAGAATTCCTACTTTTCATTTTTAACTTCCCAAATTCTCTCTTTTCTACAAAAAGTCGGTAGAATAGAATCAAGGAAATGACTCCAATAGCTGTTAAGAAATATGCAAGGGCCAGGCATGGTGGTTCATGTCTGTAATCCTAGAACTTTTGGAGGCTAAGGTAGAAGGATTGCTTGAGACCAGAAGTTTGAGATTAGCATGGGAAACTTGGTAAGACCCTCTCTCTAAAAAAACAACTAACCAAGAGTGATGGTAGCCTGTAGTTCCTGCTAATTGGGAGGCTGAGGCGGGAAGATTGCTTAAGCCCAGGAGTTGTAGGCTGTCACTGCATTCTAGCCTGGATAACAGAGCAAGACCTTGTCTTTTATAAATATAAATGAATGAATGAATGAATAGGGTTTTTTTTGAGATGGAGCCTCAAGCTATCCCCCTGGGTAGAGTGCCATGGCATCACAGCTCATAGCAACCTCCAACTCCTGGGCTCAAGCGAGTCTCCTGCCTCCGCCTCCCAAGTAGCTGGGACCACAGGCGCTTGCCACAACGCC
>CAUYQV010104262.1:0-18749 GCA_963574575.1 Galagoides demidoff | reverse complement strand
AAAAAAAAAAAAAAAAAAAACCAACCAAAACCTCAACCCCTGGGAGGGAAAACAGATGAACCATTTCAGAGATTATCCTCAGAGGCCAACACTAGAAAGCCCCAGTCTCAAATGGTGGGGTGACCTCAGTTAGAGACAATTCTGGGAGACAAGTACTTGCCATAGCTGGTGACCGCTGGGAGATAAGTGTTCAGAATTGTAGCTCCACCCATGAAGCCAAAGTTGGTGCCACCGTGGAACATGTAGAAGTTGAGGGAAAACTTGCGCTTGAACATGTCTGTCACGTCCCTCTTTAGCACTGCGTAGAGGGGGGAAGAAAAGGGCTCATGGAAGAGTGTGTGAGAACTTACAGTGCTCTGTGGAATCTCAAATCACCTAGACCTAAAATATTCACAGTCTACCAATATCTCATGTCCCCAGAATGTGTGGGATTAGCCAGAATTGACTAAGAACAGTAGGTGAAGTTATTCTCAGTATTACTTTCATGACCCAAAGTCGTTCCGTACTTTCTTCCCTGGGTTTCCCATTTTGGGAGATACTTTCTGTGGTATACAAACTGCATGTATCAAACTTGTGCCTCTTTGTCTTAGGACAGTGGTTCTCAACCTGTGGGTCGCGACCCACAGGAACTGTATTAAAGGGCCACGGCATTAGGAAGGTTGAGAACCACTGTCTCAGGTAAATACACACGCAGATTAGTGTTTCTTCTGCACTGACCACTTCTAACAGTGACTGATCTCAGATTACAGCAACAGGAGCACTCACCTTCATTTTTAAGATCACTACAGTTCACCAGGAGACTGTAGAATTGAGATAGATCATCAGAGACCGGATAACATTCTACTCTCACCCAATGAACTTTCACTGAATTTCCCTTCCTGCCAGAATAATTCAATCTGATTTATTTAATAGCTTCCACAAAACAGTAATAACTACGAGGGAAACTCTGCTAAAATTTAAGTTCCAACTACAGTGATCTCAGGATGCTCATTTTACGCTGTCCTTTTACCTGCACAGATGGCTATGAGGTGTCTACTTAATCGCATTGACATTTGCTGAGCTATACCATGCAGGAGCCTTGTATCCTAAATTTCAATTACACTAATCAGCAGAACAAATAAGTCAGGGCCATCTGTGGCCTGTGTTCTCCAGAGAATGGAACAAAGCAGTGCTCACTCTGTGGGTCCCGATACTTGCGGAGTTGACCCCATGTGTCAAAAGATGCTGCTGTATATACCATCATCATTATGGGGCTAGCACCCTGTGAAAAATCAAGTGTCAATTGAGAAAAGGTTGTTACAAATCAGAAGCCTGAATTGCTTGGAAGGGAACTGTAAAGTCTGGTTCTCACACCCCCTTGGTGATTCAGAGCATCCCCTCCCTGCTCACAGACTCTGAGCTTTACTCTCTGGCTCTCAGACTGTTTTCCTGGTCTCATTATTCCTCCTATTTCACTGCTCTTCTTGCCTAAGCTTTAGTGAAGTCAACTGCCATTTCAACATTGCCCTTTCTAGAACTTTCTAGAATCTTTCATCCCCTTGAATGACCAGAGTAGAGATCTAATAAGGAAGAGCCTGACACAGAGGAAGCACTAAAAATGCTTCTCTCATGTGGTTCCCTTTCTTAGTCAAGTCTATAACATGCACTGGAAACAAATCACAAGAGACTATCTAATGCTGAAGGCTAAGGGCGTGATACTGTGGGCAGGTGAATTTGATTTAGCCAAACCTAAAGCCATTTATAAGAGGCATTTCAAGGGCACAGTAGATCCAGGTTTTAACTGAACTGATCCCTGCTGAGAATTTCCCCAAGAAATGACTGACGAGGTCCTAGCAAGGGCAAGAATCAAGACATCTCCCAGCCCTGAAGTGTCCTTACCTGGATTGAAGCAAGTTCTTGGTAAGTTTCTCGATTAACTCCCTGCTGGTGGACAGTGACAAGCACTGGGGAGGAAAGGGAAAAACTTGGCACAGGCCCTGCTATTACAGGGCAGGGCAGGGCAGAGGGCACCCCACCCCCATGCCAGGGTCAGGAGTGACAATGGGCTCATCGCCTCCCGTACATGCCTCCCACGGGCATTTCCCATTGACATGGCTTATGGCTAGTCCTGAAGATATGATTCAACACTTGGATCCAAACATATGACATACAAAGGGCTTTCAAACACATCCCTTCACTTAGCATTTACAATGAATAACCCCGAGGAGGAAGACTGGCAGTTAAACTACATCACATTGAAGAATAAATGCTGGTCACAAGAAGAAATTGAGCCCAGAGAGGCAGATAACCTAAGACCTAAAACTTGGCTATGGGTCTCCTGACTACTAATTCAGAGTGCTAATCTGATCCTCCCACTACAGACAAAGAAGGGTCACGAAAAATCCTGGGGGAGAGTATGGCAGAGGCACCTGATGAAACTGCTCATGTTCAAGAATTCCAAAAGGCAGGCCAGCCACAGTAACTCATGCCTATAATCCTAGCACTCTGGGAGGCCAAGGTGGGTGGATTGCCTGAGCTCACAGGTTTGAGACCAGCCTGAGCTAGAGCAAGACCTCATCTCTAAAAAAAAAATAGCCAGGCATTGTGAAGGGCACCTATAGTCCCAGCTACTTGGGAGGCTGAGCCAAGAATCACTTGAACCCAAGAGTTTGAGGTTGCTGTGAGCTATGATGCCACAGCACTCTACCAAGGGACCAAGTGAAACTCTATCTCAAAAAAAAAAAAGAAAAAGAAAAGGAAAGAAAAGAATTCCAAAATGCAATGTTCTCTGGTTCCATTTGTCCATGTGTTATCTTTTCTCAGGTCTCCATGTATCAACCTATATTTCCTCCTTGTAATCCTATTCTGTATTTCTCCACTGCTTTTATTTCCTGGACTGATTTACACCATGAGCTCTAGGGGCTGCGTCCACAACAGTACAATTTCTCTGACATACATCCACTTCCCATGGCTCACTTGTGTTCATTTGGCAATGACAGACTTGTCTTTATTCAATTCTCAGCCAGTCCCCACTCTGGGCCTCCCAGAGGCTGAGAATGAGTGTTCTGGAAGGTGCATACCCTGGGTAACAGCCAGTGGGGCAGCAAGACCTAACTAGCTCCTTAACTCAGCTCTGCTTTCACCTGAAGACAATGGGACCTCATCCATGGGGGATGGGAAGGCCAGGGTGGCAAAGTGAGTCCTGTTCTGTTTCTGACTTGACTAGTAGAGGAACTGGGAGGAACTAGGGCAAAACCAAAACTGTACCATTTTTTATGTGGCCTTTTCTCAGTTCCTGTCCACTGTCTGCAGTCATGAGCAGCACCTCGATCCCCCGTGTCACCAGGGCCTACGGAGAAATTCAGGGGGGTAAATGAACTGTCTCTGACATCATGAGATTGCTCCTCTTTGGAAAATATTATGGCAATAAAAAAAACTAGATTGAAGCTAAAGAGGAAGGTCTAATTCCCCATCTCGCTACTTATAAGTTAGGAAATTAAGACAAAAATATCATCCCTGCTTCAGCCACACTCAGCAAGGGACAACTGAAATTTCATATCTAATACAAGAGGCAGTGGGATTGTTTAAGCACTTAAGAAAGCGCTTTCCCCTAAGGACCTGAATTCTGAAATTTTCTCCAGTGTTTCAAGGAGCTAGAATGAACATTCTACTCCACATCTTCACCCAAATTAGGCACATCTTGTGTACCAAGAGACATTTGTGGACATGTGCACAAGTGTGGGCTTTCCTTTAGACAGCAGCAAAGGCAGGCAAGATGTGGCTAAGTCCACCCATGGTCGCACTTTTGACCGCATGAACCTTTAGTGTAATGTTCCTCCTTTAACTAGAAAAAAAATTCTAGATAGATTCTAAACCCAAGATAGAGAGATGAGGCTAAGGGACTTATCTACTTCAGTGTAAAATACTGGGACTGTGCCCACAGATGCTGAAAAAAGCCAGAGGTGTACCTTCCTTGGTCTTTTGGATCAGAATATCCTGAAAATGAAAAGATTCCTACAATTAACTCTAGAGTCCTATGTTAAGTATGAGGAAGTAATTTGTTTCCACTGAACTCTTTTGTAAAAGAAGGTAGGCCGAGAAGTGACTGACAAGAGCCAGCATGTCACATACCAATCAGCATTGCCTCACCCCACTTACCATGTGTCCTGTTGGAATGCCATGAGTCAAGTCTCTAGCCTCAGTGAGCAACATGACTCAATGGTAGGTGACCATATAGCTTATCCTACTAGACACTTGAGAAAGGAGAGGGTGGTAACAATTATTCCAGCATCCTGGTGGTGTCCTGGACAAACAAGGATGCATGCATGGTTCACAAGTCATAGGGACAGTAACACGTTCTACTTTTAGGGATGATGAGCTTTTTTGTTTCCAACTCCTATGATTTGCATGTGTCCCCCAGAAGGTCAAGTGCTGGTAACATGGTTGCTATTTTGGTGGAGTTAAATGGTGGGGCTTTGGGGAGGCAATTGGGTCACAAGAACTCAGCTATTATGAATGGACTAATGCCATTCACAAGGGGCAGAACTTATGGTTCATTATGATGGGGGTCATCCCCTTTTCCTGTCTCATGTGTTTGCTTGCCAGATGATGGCTTCCACCACCTGATTCCCCTCACCAGAGGCCAGCACCATGTTCTTGGACTTCCCAGCCTCCAGAACTACAAGCCAAATAAACTTCTTTTCTTTATAAATTATCCAGTCTGTGGTATTGTGTTGTAGCAGCAGAAAATTACAAAGATACCAACTAAACTTCTTTCTAATCACAATTAGACAACCTGGATAAAATAGTTTTTAGAAACTTACTTAGAGATATCAGATACATAAGGTAGAACTTGGGAAGCCAAGATCCCAGGGAGAAAGGGAGGCTAGCACTTGCCACTGCTTTTCCCTGAAGGGAGCAGCTGATTCCCAAAACATCAGCTGAGAAGAGTTTGAGAAGTTGAGCAGAGATGCCAGCAGTTTTGTAAGATTTGGGGAAAGAAAGTGCAGTTTGGGGATTGCCACAGTTTAGGGACCATGGTATCCAGCTAGAACCTATAGGGCGATAGCCTGGGATTAAGGATGAACAAGAACTAGATTAGCTCACATTAAGATTGAAGCTCAGCTTCAAATCATTGCAAATATCTGCCAGAGCAAAAATGAATCTACCTCAGAAGAGGGGATAGGGAGAGGGCTGATACAGGTTCACCACACAGCCCCTTTGACTCTAGAGTCTGTCATTCAGAGGACGATAAATTTGCTAGTACTTCAAGGCAAAAAATGAATCCATCTGGAAGATGATCAAGAACCCAAGACAATCTCAATGTTTCCATCAATAAATGTTTGACATTAAATTTAAAAATTATTAGGCTACCAGAAGATAATACTTTCTTGGAACCATGAGAAAAAACACAACAAAAAAAAAATCAATAAGAAATCAATAGGTTTATTAGACATAAATGTTGAAATAATTAAAGTGTTCAAGGAATTGAAAAAATAGAAAATTTTGCAAAGAAATAAAAATTATAAAAAAAGACTAAACTCTAATTGCTAGGTCATGGAAGAAGCCCAAATGTCCATCAACCCATGAATGGATCAATAAATTGTGGTACATGTACACCGTGGAATACTATGCAGCCCTAAAGAAGGATGGAGACTTTACCTCCTTTGTGTTTATATGGATGGAATTGGAAAATGTTCTTCTTAGCAAAGTATCTCAAGAATGGAAGAAAAAGTATTCAATGTACACAGCCCTACTTTGAAACTAATTCATAGCTTTTATAGGAATGTCATAATCTAATTATAGCCTTAGAATATGGAAGGGGGTGGGAGGGGGAGGTCAGGGGGGTGGATGGGGAGAGGGAAGGAGATTGGTGGGGTCACCTCTATGGTTTATTTTACAAGGGTACAAGTGAATCTTTCTAAAAGCAGAGTATGAACATTTTAACTCAATAACTAGGAAAATGACATAAAGGTTATGATGACCAGTTTGATGAGAGTATTTCAAAATATATATGAAAACAGCACACTGTACCCCATGATTGAATTAATGTACACAGTTATGCTATAAGAAATAAAATTTAGAAAAGACTAAACTCTAGATCTTAAAATTAAAATACTTGAAATTAAAAACTTAATAGTGTAAGTTTAACATCAAATTAAATAAACCTAAAGAGAAAATTAATGAATTGGAAGAAAATTTAGAAGAAATCATCCATTCCATTATATAAGTGGTATATGATGAAAACATCTGTGTAATTGAAATGCCAGAGGAGAGGGGAGGGAAAACAGAGGGAATGATTGCCAAGAATCTTCCAAAACAGATGAAAGACTTCAAGCCACAAATTATAGAGTGCAAAAAATGTAAGCAGGATAAGTAGAAAGAAAACCACACCTAGACAAATCTTAATAAAATCACTGGAAACCAAAGAATAAAGTTGTAAAAGCAGCCAGAAGAGATACTTCAGTTTCAAAGGAGCAATAATTTTATTGATAACTGACTTCATAATAGAAACAATGGATGCCAGAGGAATCCCCAAATAAGTGCCAACCTAGAATTCACCATAGAGCAAACATATACTTCAAAATGATGGTAAACTAGATTTTCAGACAAACAAAAAGTGAAAGAATTTCTTGCCAATATATGTAGAAAAACAGCAACAACAAAAAATACTAAAGGCAGAGAAAAACAAGAGAAATGAAAGCTCAGAGATGCAGAAAGGAAAAAGCAATTCCAAAGTCAATTATATGGGTAAATCTCTGTGACTATTAATTCCATTAATACAGGTAGTTTCCATGGAGAAATTAAGCTGGACCTTATTCATCTTCAGTCCCATAGTTCCATGCAATCTACAGGTATTCAGGATATGTTTGCTCCACCAACTAACAGTGAGACAAGTAAAGCGTGTAAATATGGAGAAAGATTAAGGATCACTTACCTTTTTAACATACGGCATGTATCTTCTATCCAGATTATAAGAACCATATTCATTCTCGACCTGCACAGCAATGATGGGGCCGCCCTTGGTATACTGAGGGTCAAGGAAATGAGAGTATGAAAATGAGTCTAAGGGTGGCAAAAGACCAGATTTTCTAAGTCTGCATTGCCATCAAAATAACACACTCCTAAAGTCAACCTCAAGTCGCAATATGGTTCTGGCAATTTCTCTCACTCTATAGTCAGTAGTCACCTCTGGAAAGAAATCATATACTCAGAATCCTACCTTTCCAAATATCGCCTAAAGAATTAACTCCCCTTATTTTTTCCCTAATTCAATCCATTAATCATGGGGCCTGAAACTTTCACAACCATCTTTCTGCCTAAGCACCCATAACACCATCAATGACTAAGGTGTCTGTCATCCTAGGGGTTGTCTCCTCTCCTGTGTTGGTACAGCTCATCTCCTTCCCTCTCAGGAATGTTACTCTTTGGTGCATCCCTTCTGTATCTTCACCTCTTTCTTCACTGAACCTTTCTCTCTCATCCTTTAAAATAAAAGGTTTAGGTTTTAGATACCTTTCCTGGACCCCTTCTCCCTCTAATTTGGCACCCACTTGCTCTCCTCATCTTCTTGGCCAACCTTTGTGAATTATTTTCTTCCTCACTCTTGACCCATCCTCTACTCACTGTGGCCTCACTTTCACTCTTTCCATATCACCAAAATTATTAATATTGATCTTCTTTTTGTTAAATTCAGCCACAAAATTTTAGTCTCAATTTAATTGTTCTTTTAGTAACATTTGATACTCTTGGCCATTTTTTTCCTTCATGAAACCCTCACTTCTATAACCCATTCTCTCTTAGCTTTGGTCACTCTTCCTCAATCTCCTTTGTGGGCTCCTTTGTCCTACTCACCTCTTAACGCTGGTGCTTTTTATGGTTCTTTGCTAATTCCAATCCTGTGCTGGTTGCAGTCCCTTCTGTCTCACGATGTCATCCTTTGACAAGTACCTTTAAATTTTCCTTCCTTACCATCCCTTTCTGCTAATATTAACATGCCCAGTTATCCCATATTTTCATAGCTCTCTCAACTCAAAATCTGAGTCAGCTAACATATTTTCTCTCCACATCTTGCACCTGCCACACCCTAACCAAATTTCATTGCACCCGCTTTGTACTTCCTCAACCTACTCTTGGAACACATGAGACAACCATGAGGTACCTCTTCCCACATGAGAAAAATACTGTTGACCCTTAAGGATTAAACTCATCCCAGGAATGCAAGTACCAATCTGGACAACACCTGGGACAATATGTAAGGGTGACTGAAGTGTTTGCACACCAAAAACTGATCTCTAGGACCTAGGAGAAACCTTAGATGGAGAAGGTTGAACTGGGAGGGTATTTATCAATCAAGAAATAACTGGCTATCTTGTAATCCCTGATCAGGGAGAAAAAGAAGACACAAAGCCTAAAATAGTGTTTCTCAAACTTTTAATTTTCATATATCCTCTGCTGATGAACACTGAACAACTTTTTCAAAACCTGCTTCTCCCGCCCCCTTTTTATCCAACCAATGAGAAATTCAGCAGACTAGAAAACAGAAAAGTAAAGAGGAAAGATCCAGAAGTTGACAGTACCTGGAATTATCTGTATCATCTGAATCTCATAAGTACAACTAAAACTTCTAAAAGAAAGACATTCATTAGTAAGGATGTGCTGATTCAAGAGGCTGGTAGAATGTTCTCGAGACCTCCTAACCTCCTCATAACCCAATTTCATGCTCACAAAGCAACCTTCTGATTACTAATTTAGTATTCCAGTCAAGAGTCTCAAGACTAAGGAGTCCTAAATTAGATATGGGGAGAACATGGGGAGAACATTCTAGTCTAGCATTGTTTAGTAGAATTTTGTACAAAGATGAAAATATTCTACATTTGCACTGCCCAATATGGTGGCAACCAGCCACGTGTGGCTACTGAATACTTGAGATGTGGCTAGTGTGAATGAGAAACTAAATTTTTAATTTCATTTAATTTTAATGAATTTAAATTTAAATAGTCACATGTGGCCATGGTTATCATACTGGACAGGGTAACTCTAGTCTCAGCAAATGCAAATCCCTACTACATCACATGGCACGCTGATTTATATTCTTCAGTCACTTAGGAGTTTTTTTGTTTTTTGTTTTTGGGGGGTTTTTTTGACTTTTTTTATTGTTTGGGATTCATTGAGGGTACAAAGAACCAGGTTACATTGATTGCATTTGCTAGGTAAATTTCCTTTTATAATTATGTCCCGCCCCCAAGAGGTGTGTCATATACCATGACTCCTCATGCCCCTCTCCCCCCCCCAACTCCCTCATTCCCCTACACACTCCCAACATGAATTAGGTCATATATTGTCTTCATATTAGAATAGAGTACACTGGATTCTTGTTTCTCCATTCTTGTGATGCTTTACTAAGAATCTGTTCCACCTCTATCTAGGTAAATATAAAAGATGTAAAGTCTCCATCTCCTGTAATGGCTGAATAGTATTCTATGATATATACATACTACAGCTTGTTAATCCATTCGTGGATTGCTGGGCATTTAGGTTGTTTCCACAATTTGGTGACTATAAATTGAGCTATGATTAACAGTCCACTTAGGAGTTTCAATGGCTTCCTTGGGTCTAATTAACTCTGAAACACCCATAATGTCAGGAATCAACTCTGTTACTAGCAAATTCAAACCATGTGGAGCCTTCCCCTGGCCATGTGCAAGCCTTGTCATTGCCCCCATTCTGTCTACTGCATCTCCTTCCAATGATCCCCGTGAGGATAAAATATGCTAAGCAAATCTTAATTACCTTAATTAAAAGGTGCAAAGGTTGATAACTAATAGATGTTATGTACTTGTTACTCCTCTCTGCTCATTTTCTACCTTATAATCTATATAGTCCAGTGGTTCTCAACCTTCCTTCCACGAACCTTTAATACAGTCCAAAGGGGTGGTGACCCACAGGTTGAGAACCATTGATATAGTCTATTTTATGTTTTCCAACCACTTTAGAAATATAGTGGCACGTTATTTCCACTTAAACAATGAGTATGGATGACACAGTGATTTTATTGCACAGAGGTATATCAAGAGCTAAGTAAATTATAACTCTTACAAAACCACTGACCTAAGTTTATCTGTATAAGCTACTATTTCTGAAGGACTGATGAGGCTATCTTTAGGAGAAAAAAATGCACGCATTTTGAAGACAATCATTAAGTTCCTGTTCACGGCAGTGTAGAGAACAAGTAAACAATGGTCAAGGCAAAACAAAAATACACAGAATGTGGTGCCAAGGGTCCTTCCAGGAAAAAGGTAGATCTAATATGTGAGTTTGTTCAGTTGGGCAGTAGGTGGAGAAAAGGCATACGAGAAGAACAATTAAAACCTTCCATTTCACATACGGAATTGGAATTAACTGTTGCACATGCCTCTTCCTTCAGAGTGTCCAGAAAGTAAGTTAGGCTACCTAGGAAAACAATCCAAGCAATTACTTCCCTTGGCCATACAGATAGGGGCTTGGGTTTTACCTGGAGTGGCACCAGCTTGGGAATCAGCTGGTCAAAATAGCGATCCACTGCTCTAATGAAGCCCTTGTAAGTTGTCCTCAGCTTCATTCTCTGGTCCTTGAGTAACCAGCTACAATTGGAAAGGCGAGACTCAGACTTGGAAAGAGAGACAGCAATAAGAATGTTCAAGCATAGGAGGCTGGGAATTGCGGACAACCCAAATTTGCACTGCCGCACCAGAACAGTGTATGATGAGGGGTTAATACAACTTTAAGAAAAAGCAATCATGAGCTGTCAATGCTTTCCTCAAAACATAAGTAGACGCTGTATAAAAACACGACTGCCAGGCCAAATCAGATCTGCAGTCTGTTTCTGCAAATAAAGTTTTATTGTCACAGAACCATACCCTTTTGTTTCCATGTTGTCATGGCTTGTCTACCAGCAAGATTGAGTCGTTGCAAGAGAGACTATATTCTTATGTTGTCTAAAAGCCTAAAATATTTACTATCTTGCCTTTTTATAGAAAAAGTTTGCCAATCCTTCCTCTAGAATGAGATTTTTTTTTTCAAAAAAATGTAGGGAGTACAAGTGTTTTTTGTTACATGGATAAATTTTATCATGCTGAAGTCAGGGTTTTCAGTGTATCAGAATAGTGTATGTTTTACCAGATAGGTAAATTTTTATCCATTACTCCACTTCCTCTCTCCCCCTTCTTAGTTTTCAATGTCCCTTAGATCATTTTATTATACACTATTGCCCTTATTTTGTTCACATGCAAAAGTGAGAACAAGGGGCATTTCTTTTCCATTCCTGGGATACTTAAGAATCATGGCTTCTAGTTCCATTCAAATTGCTGCAAAAAACATTTCATTTTTTTATAGCTGTGTATGGGTGTATTTACACACACTCTCACATACACACACCACAGTTTGTTAATCCCCTCATGAATTGATGGGACACTTACATTGGTTCCATATCTTTGCAATTGTGAATTGTGCTGTGATGAACATTCAGGTGCAAGTGTCTTCTTTATAATAATTTCATTTCCTTTGGGTAGATACCCAGTAGTGGTATTGCTGAAGCAAATGGTAAGTCTAGGGGCTGGGTGCAGCAGCTCACTCCTGTAATCCTCGCACTCTAGTAGGCCAAGGCAGGTGGATCTCCTGAGGTCAGGAGTTCAAGACCAGCCTAAACAAGAGTGAGACCCCATCTCTACTAAAAATAGAAAAACTAGTCAGGTGCTGTGGTAAGAGCCTATAGTCCCAGCTGCTCAGGAGGCTGAGGTAGGAGGATATCTTGAGCCCAAGAGTTTGTGGTTGAGCTATGAGGACTCCACAGCACTCTATCCAGAGCAACAGACTAAGAGTCTGCCTCAAAAAAACTCCAAACAAATGGTAAGTCTACTCTTAGTTTTTGAGGAATCACCATAGTGCTTTCCACAGTGGTTGTACTAGTTCACACTCTGACCAGCAGTGTGTAAGCATTCCCTTTTCACCACATCTGTGCCAAAATCTATTGATTTTTGACTTTTTAGTAGTGGCCATTCTGACAGGGTTAACAGTGGTATCTCACTATGGTTTTCATTTGCATTTCCCTGATAATTAGTGACGTTGAACATTTTTTCATGTTTTTAAGACCCTCCTAAGCAAATACAGCAACAACAAAAATAAGTAAATGGGACTTAATTCCCAAAAGGTTTCTCTACACATCAGGGAAGTAATCAACAGAGCAAATCACCTACAATATGGGAGAAAACATTTGCAAACTATACATCCAACAAAGGGCTACTATCCAGAATCTACAAAGAACTCAAACAAATCAGTGAGAAAAAAACAAATAGCTCCATCAAAAAATGGGCAACAAGCCAGGCATGGTGGCTCACGCCTGTACCTAGCACTCTGAGAGGCTGAGGTGGATGGATTGCTTCAGCTTAGGAGTTGAAGACCAGTCTGAGCAAGACGACGACCATGAATCTATTAAAATAGAAAAACCAGCCGGGTGTTATGGTGGGAGCCTATAGTCCCATCTGCTCAGGAAGCTAAGATAAGAAGATCACTTGAGTTGAAGAGTTTGAAGTTGCTGTGAGCTATGACATCATGGCTCACTCTACCCAGGGTGACAGAGTGAGACTCCATCTCAAAAAAAAATTCTTTTCTTAATTTAAAAAACAAGAACAACAACAAAACCTGCAAATACCATGCAATCCCTAATATTTTAAAGATCATTTTCTATGTAATTATATGGACGAAATAGTGCAGGTAAAATATATATATATAGAACCAAAGCTAAACACTATGCCTAACTTGCATTTGAATGTGCTTGTGATTCACACACAATCAACGGCCAAGGACCCTCCAAGTACAACTTACCTGGGCAAGCCTCCAAGGTCTAGGTCACTACCGATGTAGGGGCCTGGACACAGAATCACCCAGAGCCCCGCTTGTGAAGCCATCTGTATGAAATCCCTGGGAAGCAGAGCAACAACAATAACTGCACAGCAAAGGTGAGGCCTGGAATCACTGCTACGTTTCTCTCCTTGCTTTCTTCTGAGGTTGGAACAGTTGGAACTCCCAGCCTGGCCTACACAGTCCATGTCGGAGACTCAGAGAAATGGAGGCACAATACTCAGTAAGAAATAGGTTCAGTCAAGGCACTAAACAGAAAGGCATTAAAGTGAGAGTCCAGAAATCCTAAACCCCAGCCTCCCCATCCAAAGCTATCCCTCCCTTCATTCCTAATGTCCGGGAGCAACACCACCATCCAGGAAGCCACCTGAGGAAGAAACCTACAAATCATCTTCACTTCTGTCTTCCTCACCTCCTGCTGTCAATCACATCTGTTCCTCCAACTTAATGTTTTCAAATTTCAAATTCCTCTGCATTCCTACCACTATCACATTGGCTTAAGTACTCAACATTCAACATGTTAGTTATTAGAATAGTTGTTTGACTGGTTTCCTTCCTTCATTCTTACCTTCTTCCAAGATTTTTCCAATGACTATCAATAAACAATGTGATCATCATCAATAGGAACTAGCATGGATTTTGTATCAGCCGTAGGCATTCATGCTGAATTCTTTAACTTTGTTGTTTTATTTGACAATTCTATGAGAAAGGTATTGAATATTTTCTCCACTTTACAAATAAGAAAATGAAAACTTTGAGTTTCATAAAGGTCACATTTTTAATAAATGTAAGAACTAAAATTAGAGCTCAGGCAGAGAGCCTCTAAGAATGAAATCTTAACTACTACACTACGTTGCCTCTTAAAATTACTGTCACAATGATCTTCTTAAATGTAAATATGAACTTTCCAAATTAAAATTCTTCACTCTGGGAGGCAGAGGCAGGTGGATTTCTTGAGCTCAGGAGTTCAAGATCAGCCTAAGCCAGAGCGAGACTCCAAAAATAAAAATAAAAAACTGAGACAAGAAAATCGCTTGAGGCCAAAAGCTTCAGGTTGCTATGAGCTATGATGCCCCAGCACTCCATTCAGGTGCCAGAGTGAGATTCTGTCTTACAAAATAAAAAATTAAAATTCCTCAAATGATTTCCCAACACTTTCAGAACAGATTCCAAATTTCGTAGCATGATCGATAAGGCCAGGATCGGGACGTTGGCTACTTTTTGACAGTTCTTTTACTACCAAGTAGTAAGACAGCCAGACTGCATTTCTTGCACTCCCCAGAAAATAGTTTACAATGTGTAGCAGCAAGTTAATTGCCAAGTTTCCCATGTGTTTAAAAGGGGCCATGCAGCTGACTTCGAGCCAATAAAACGTGACAGAAGCCACAAGTTCCGACTCCCAAAGACATTCTCGAGCTTCCTCCTTCCGCCATTGGCTGGATGCTGACAACCATGGTGGTTTACAAGATGGTGAAAGTACAGGACAGAAAAACTCTGACTCCCTCCAATTATTTTTTGGAAGAGAGACATATGGTCACCAGAAATACCTATTTTAGATTCAACTTGAGTGAAAATAAACCTTTACTGTTAAAACATCTTGAGGCTTACCTGGTAACCACAACTAATGTCACCTTAAATAATTTATAATGTTTTCTCACATCGCTGACTTGGCCCCTGCTAGACACTTTGCCTGACATACCACTCGGCCTCTTCTGATTAATTCCTGCGTTGTAAGCTCCCTGCCATCTTCCCTGATCTGCCCGCCAAGTTTGGGCTGTATATCCTTAGCATGTTATATTAGCCCTCTCTCTTCAGAGAATCCTTATTCTTAAAAGCACAAAGTGTCTTATCTGTCCATCTTCAACACCAATGTCTAAATACATATTTTTGAATAAACAGTTATTATTCTAGTTCTGTCATGTCTTAGCAACCCTGTAAGTTATAGCCCCAAAATCTCCTTTTAGAACCCTGTAAGTTATAGCCCCCAAATCTCCTTTTAGAACTGAGAGAGCAGATTCTTCTTGATAGACCAAAGCTGGAAAACTTCTAAACCATACTTGTAAGCAATAAACCCCCAGAACACAAAGGTCTGTGCTCCACCAGAAATAACAGACTCACTGCTTAAGCAGCCTTCAATACAGGGAAAAAATCACCCCATCTCCCTGATGGCTCCAAAAGCAGAAAGTAAGGTGCCCCTGCTACTTCATCTGATCCCCACAGTAAATCTCTGTCTCTGGATAAAATTTAGGTATGAACACATACTCGAAATTCCGGGTTCCAGTGAAGTAAAAATCATTGTCTCTTGGCTCATGGAGGTTCCAGGGAATAGACCTGCAATGGGAAAGATAGAGAAATACCAGAACCTTACCTGGGACTTGACCTGATCCCAAGTTGGATACCCCCATTTTAATACAGTACCTAGGTTATCTCTTCCACAAAGGAGGTTGAAGATTTCGATAGCCAAACCTCTATGTGTACACTATGTATTATGTACAAAATTTCCTCCACTTAATGCCCAGCAAAGATATAGGGAACCAATGTTTTTCTATAATTCTGGACTTCACATACAGTAGATACATGTGTACTGTGCTTTGGGAGGCACCCACAGATTTCTTCTTTTAAATGTTTGTAAAAAGCATATAAAAATGTAAATCTATATATGTAAAATGGAAAAAAAACTATTAACCATAAAACAGAAAGATCCGAAAAGTTTATAGGACTAGATGATACCATGGCATTTAAATGAATACAATGAAACCCAACAACTAATAGCATAACACCCAGGATCAATTTAAAAATTACCAGGGAAGCAAAGAAACAGGTCCTATGACCTGTAATGGGGGGAGGGAGGATCAATTAGTAGAAACAAATCCAGAAATGACAGACAGAGTGAAACTAGCAAACAGAAATATTAAAAGGTATGCAAATAGACAGCATGTCTTCAGTGCATAAAGGAAAACAGGACCATGCTGAGAAGGAAAAATGAAAGACAGAAAAAAAGAACCAAATGGAATTTCTAGATTTTAAAACCATAAAATATCTGAAGTGAAAAGTACTCTGGATCCTGTGAACAGCAGAAAATGAAAAATATATCAGTTAGAACTAATAGCAGAGTAGACTCAGCAGAACAAAAGGTCAGTTGAATAAATGCATCAATGTACAAAGTTATGATTAAATAAAAATAATTTTAAAAAAAGATATAACAAAAGAAGCTATCTAAAATGGAAAAAAGAGCAAAGATAAGATGGAAGAAAAGTTTTGAACAGAGCATCAGTGGTGTCTTATTAAGAAGTCTAACATTTATGTAATTGGAGTCCCAGAAAAAGAGAGGGGGGCAAACTGTCTTTGAAGAAATAGGGGCAAAATTTTCCAAATTTGACAAAAACTATAATACAAACCTACAGATTCAAGAATCACAACAAACCACGAGTAGAATTTTTTTCTAAATAATTGTACCCTCACGTATCACCATCAAATAGCTGAAAACCAGTGAAAGAGAAAAAGTCTCAAAAATAGTAAGGGGGGGCCATCGGTAGATCACATACGGAAGAAAAACAGGTAGGAAGTGCAGCAGATTGGCCACAGGTAGTAATGCAAATCAGAAGAGCAGGAAGAAACAGCTTTGAAGCACGAAAATTAAAAACACAAACAAAAAACGGTTGACCTAAAATTCCATATCATTGAAAATAAGCCTTCAAACTGAAGAGAAGACAAAAATTTTTCAGACAACCCCCAAAGCTGTGAGAACTCATGACCAAAAGATTTTCACTATAAGAAATATTAAAGGGGCCAGGTGCGGTGAATAGAAAAACCAGCCAGGCCGTAGTGGTAGGGATCTGAAGGCCCAGCTACTCAGGAGGCTGAGGCAAGAGGATTGCTTGAGCCCAAGAGTTTGAGGTTGCTGTGAGCTGTGATGCCACAGCACTCTATCCATGGGGACAGAGTGAGACCCTGTCTCAAAAACAAAAAAGGAATGTTACAGGAAGTTCTTCAGGTAGAAGAAATGATAACAGATGGAAATTTTAATCTACGTGAAGAACGAAGAGCACTAACACTGCTGAATATGTGGGCAAATAAAAAGGACTTTTTTCTCACTTTTAAGTTTCTGAATATGTAATTGGATATTCAAAAGCAAAAGTGATAAAAAATGTATTAAGTCACATAGCTGATAAACAAACAAAACACATGATATAGCCGAATACTATGGATAAGAAAGGTGAGATTAAAAAAAAGTATGTCACGGTTAAGTTCTGCAGTCACAGCTTCACCTTTTTCTAGGAAAGAGAGAACAAATTAGGAATTAAATTTAAGAATTCAGATACAGAACTTTACATAAGAATTTTGGGAAGAATTTTAGGATCCTTTGCCAGGTAAGAATGTCTCCTAAAAAAAAAAAAAGGAAGGAAGGAAGAAATTAAGGGTTCTTAAAATATATTTTGAAAAATGAAATGAGGAATATAATGCATGAGAAATTACAAATTTAAAAGGGCTACACAAATATGATGAACGCTGTTAAAATAATTCATAGAATATCATGTAAAATTATGTACAAAGAAATTTGGAAATCTTTAAAAAATGGAAAATCGCTTTCAAAAAGTAGAAAGTACCTATTTGAATAGAAATAGTAAATCAGATTAAATGAGAAAATGTAGAATAAGATTACTTATCCTCAATTCATCCCTGATACAAATTCCAGCACCAAAAATGATTTTTTAAAGTAAAGGAATCATATTCCAAGATCCCATGCTGTGTAATCCATAAAAATTCAAGATAAATTAATATTTAAAGTTAACATGAGAACTGAAAAATTTAGAAAAACATATGGATGTTTCTGATGTCATTCAGACAAATTTTTGAGCATTTACTATTTGCCAGATACTATATAAGCACTAGGAATATTACCATGTACAACACACACACACAAAAAAATCACTGTCCTCGTGAAGCTACTTTCTGGGAGCAGGGAGTAGGGAATAGAGAACAACATATAGATAAATTCTAAACATGTATAGGAAATAAATCATAATAGTAAATAAAATGACTAAGTCAGCCAAATTTTAATGTAAAGACAGCTCAACACTGAGAAAAGTATTACATTTATACATAAAATAGTCTAGTAAAAAAAGGACAAAACTTTACAAACATCTTAATGAATGGCAAAATACTATTAAACTTTAATGTATGATATAACCCTGTCTGATATCAAAACAAAACCTTAAAAAGGAACAAAATTATTTTTCTTTACATGGAAATAGTATCTACTTCAAAACAACAGCAAAGACTGTGACCCCTTTTTCTCTTCCGGTCGTAGGCGCTAAGGCAGTCACGGGTCACGGTGCAGACATGGCCAAGTCCAAGAACCACACCACACACAACCAGTCTGGAAAGTGGCACAGAAACAGCATCAAGAAACCCTGATCACAAAGATATGAATCTCTTAAGGTGGTAGATCCCAAGTTCCTGAGGAGTATGCGCTTTGCCAAGAAGCACAAGAAGGGCCTGAAGAAGATGCAGGCCAACAATGCCAAGGCCGTGAGTGGACGTGCTAAAGCTATCAAGGCCCTTGTAAAGCCCCAAGGAGGTTAAGACCAAGACTCCAAAGGGTGCCAGCCATAAACTCAATCAACTTAGCTACATTGCCCACCCCAAGCTTGGGAAGCGTGCTCACGCACGCGTTGCCAAGGGTCTCAGGCTCTGCTGGCCAAAGGCCAAGGCCAAGGATCAAACGAAGGCCCAATCTGCTGCTTCATCTGCAGCTCCAGCTTCAGTTCCAGCTCAGGCTCCCAAAGGTGCCCAGGCCCCCACGAAGGCTCCAGAGTAGAGGCATCTGTCTGCCATGAGGACAAAAGGACTGGTGTGACCTCTAGGCTGCT
>CAUYQV010104258.1:0-44212 GCA_963574575.1 Galagoides demidoff | reverse complement strand
ATAATGGAGAAATTGAAGAAGATGATATTTCTTTTCTTTTTCTTTTTTGAGACAGAGCCTCAAGCTGTCCCCCTGGGTAGAGTGGTGTGGCATCACAGCTCACAGCAACCTCCAACTCCTGGGCTCAAGTGAGTCTCCTGCCTCAGCCTCCCAAGTAGCTGGGAACAGGGGCCCGCCATAATGCCTGGCTATTTTTTTTTTTTTTTGGTTGCAGCCATCATTGTTGTTTGGTGGGCCCGGGCTAGATTTGAACCCACCACCTTAGGTGTATGTGGCTGGCGCCTTAGCCACTTGAGCCACAGGCACCGAGCCAATACAACTTTTTTCTTAAAAGTGCATACATTATTTTGGTACCCTCTGTATATTAATGCTTTAGTACTGATCCAACATCTTATGCACATTATCCCATTAACAATGCTAGGGTTATGTTGCAATAATAGACAACACCAAATCTCAGCTGCTTCAAAAACTCAAAGATTTATTTCTAGCTCAATTTATATACCCATCACAAGCTGGCTTGGGACTCCACTCTGTGCCATCTTTAATCTAGGACTCAGGTTTAAAGAGCTGGCAATATCTAGAACATTCCCAGTCATATGGAAAAGGGAAAAAAAGAGTAGAAAGTCACACTTAGACTTTTAAAACATATGCCTGGAAATAACACATGTTCCACTTCATTTCATTGGCTAAAACAAGTTACAGGTCATACCTGTCTTCAAAGAAGCAGGGAATTACATTTCTAATACATACACAGAAGATAGGAAAACAGAATATTTGTCAATAGCCTTAATAATTGCCACATAACCTTGTGAAGGAAATATTTGTTTCTTTGATTTTAAAATAAGAAATCTGAGGCACAAGGAGAAGAAATGCCTTGTCTATAGCTATACAGCTCAGAAGTGGAAGAATAAGGGATTTGGACCCAAGTCCTATGTTATCCTGTGTTGCTTCCATTCAAATCCTGAAAACTAAAAATAGTCTACCTACAAGGGTGTGCGAATATGTCTCCCACCCACATTTATAGAGAAATGTGCATATTTCCTTTGGGAACAAATTGGTACTGCCTTCTCAGAAAACAATTTGGAACAAAAACATTAAGAATCATGAAATGTTCACACACCCTTTGACCTACCAATCCTCGTTCTGGGAATTCATCCTCAGAGAATCATCCCCAAAAGATTCTTTAAAAATATACTCATGAAAAAAGTCTATTATGACATTGTTTATACCAGCAAAGAACTGGAAAGAAGCTACAATTTCAACAAAAGGAAGAATTAAATAATTTATTGATTATGCCACTGAATGTGATATTAATAAAGACCATGTAGTAACGTGCCAAAAAACTCTTGATATAGTGTTAAAATGCAAAATAAAATTGCTTTACTGCATTGCAACTGTGTGATACATTTGTCTGGCAAGGACTCTTAACAACTTCTGTATTTGTTCTCCCCCCTCCTTTCTCCTAATAACCCCCACCTCTTGTTTCAGCGGATCACCGCAACGTGAGCTACGGACTACATTTCCCAGGTTTTCTTGTATCTGGGTGTTCCCATATTAATAACTTTCTTGGCAATAGAATATGAGTAGAAGGAATGTGGGTGACTTCTCAGTTTACCCAGAAAAATGATGAGGCACCTGTTCTATGCTTCATTTACCCTGCTCCTCCTGGAAAGGAAACGGCAATACCTGAAGATGCCTTAAATCCAAGGATGAAAGCCACGAGTGAACGGAAATACAATTCTCTTCTTTTTTTCTAAAACTTCCTTAGTCCAGTTTTTATTATTTAAAGAGGCTGAGAAAGTACATTAGTTATAATTTGAATACAATCAATCATCAAAATGTATCTTAAATATTGCTTTTCTCTGAGAAAAATAGATGCTATTTGTGGAGATGATTGAAGAAACTTGAAAAAAACAGATAACAGGGAAGCACATGGAAAGGGCATTTTTGCCCCAATTTGTACAATTTCATCATTTTGAACACCCAGAAATAATTAGGGAGCACTACTGAGAAGGACCATAGGCAAAGTATGCTACAGTGGGAGGTGGAGGCAGAGAGACCAAACCCCTGCAGCCTGGGGGACCAGAGGCTGAGAGCCTGGGGAGGAGGACAGGGAGCTGATCTCATCAGTACCGTCTATAATAAAGGAAGAAAGGAATGAAAAGAGATAAACCAATGATTGTTTGATTTTACCAATGCAGACTCCTTTCCTTTTCATAATGCTACTATGAAACATAACATTGATTAGTGCAAGTAAAGGCATCAGCAATTTTAAGTAACTACAAATCCCAAACCAGGAAATACTGCAGAACTAGAAATTCTTAACAGAGAATTAGATTGTCGTGGCTACCTATGACTCTAATGAAAAAGGTTTTAATTCAAGAGAGATATATTAACAGCTAACACTATTTTAAGTAGTTTACATGTACTGTATTAACTCATTTATTCCTCTAAAATCCTATTAATCCTGTTAGATGGGTACGGTTCTTTTATCTCCATCTTACAAAAAAAGAAAAGCAAGCCACAGAGCATTTAAGTAACATCCCCAAGGGCCTACAGCTGTAACCGGAAGCCAGGCAGTTGGCTTCAAAATCTGAGTTTTCACCCTTTATGTACTCTGCCTTCACTTTTAAATTTATTTTTTCTTTTTTGAGATAGAGTCTCACTCTGTTGCCCAGGTTAGAGTGCCCTGGCATCAGCCTAGCTCACAGCAACCTCAACTCCTGGGTTCAAGCAATCTTCCTGCCTCAGCCTCCTGGGTGCCCTCCATATGCCCAGCTAATTTTTCTTTTCTTTTTAGTAGAGATGGGGTCTCACTCTTCCTCAGGCTGCTCTCCAGCTTGTGAGCTCAAGCCCTTCTAGCTTCAATGCCCCACGTGGAATAGTTCAAAGTGGTTGCTGGGCCTCACGTCATAGCTTCCTTGCTCCTTTTGTCCAATTCTGTACCCTTCGCAGAGCTTGATCCCAAAGACATACTCTAACAAATATTTTGAACTCTCGAGTCCATCTCAAAGTCTGCTTCTTATGGAATGTAACCCAAGAAGATGTTGGCTATGACCCATTAAACTGATTTTATAATCCACTAATCACAACTGAGGTCGTGACCCACAGTTTGGAACACCCTGGCCTAGGGGCCCGCCGCCTGATGAACAGTACTTACAGACTGTGCAACCGCTCCGAGTGCAGACTTCTAATTCATTTCACTTTTTCTGTCCCCACATCTTCTTCTACCAGTCTTGGTTTCTCTGATGCCCAGGCCTTTCCTGCTGGGCATCTCCTGAGAAGCAGCCTCTCCTCTCCTCCTGAGGCTGAGGAGAGCAGCCTTGCTGCTGCTTTTCTGTGCTTGGGTCTAAAGAGTGGTTTACGATTCCAAATACAAGCTTTCAATTTGTCTCAAACTTTGTATACCGTACCCCACTCTCGGTCTCTGCCAAAAGCAGTGACTCCAAGTCTTGAGCTTCCTTTGGGTTCCTCGAGGTGAGATAACTTATTTATCTTCAGTCCACCCCACTGCACACTTTACACTGTGTCGTCCTCTCCCATTAGGGCATTAACCTTCCTCCCTTCCCTCTCCGACAAATACTTATGAAGTGTCTCATCTGCTCATCACCCCTCTCCTGTTCTCGACTGAGAAGATACACCTGTGTTCATTCTGCCTCCTTTAGCGAGAAGCCACGTGGCAGTCATATCACCACTGTGACTATGGGGTAGGCCAGGAGGTCCTGGTTTCTTGCTTTTGCACACAGCTTGCACTGTCTTATGGGGAGATTTTATGTGAGGAGTTTTGTTTTATGTGAGGATATTAAAATTATAGAGATCTGCCCTAAAAGTCCTTATGAGCCATTTAAGAATTTTAAGACTGCACATGATACAAGAGAGGAAGTGATAAAACACATAAGAGAGCAGGTGAAACTTTGTGGGAATTTAAAGGAAAGAGTACTTATGTTCAAAATAAAGAGCAGAAGACTGGTACATATAAAATGAAAGAAAATAGGCCCCAAAGATTAGTGCTGACAAGAAGCAATTTTCCAGTCATGGTTGAGTGCTGCTACCCGTCAGGCAAGGTGCTGTACCTGGGAAAGACAAAACAGAAGGAGAATCAGGGAGTTCACAGCAACTATGATATTGAGAGAGTGAAACACTAAGGCCACGATACACATGAACACAAAATCATGTGCATACTCCTTAAAGTCCACCGTCATGGTCTTACTTCCTCTTAGAGACTGGATTTCTAATAGTGCAGAATATGATCCTGTTCACATCATGTGGCACAGGATTTGGGTTTCTTGAAAGGCTAAAAATAATCGCCGTGAATAGAAAGAAAATCCAGCAACATCTTTCTAATTCTCTGTATTTCAAATACTGAGAGCATTCAGGAACTACTTTAATTGTGGGATTAAAGTAGTTGTTAGGCATAGCAACATCAGGGTGATTGGGGAAGCCTTTCTAAGTGGCCTTAAAAATAAACACAATATGGTAGCTGGCCTCCCCTGGGTCGCCCCACAGAGTGGGCAGGTCTTGCCACACTGTGATGCGTGGGCTGGCCTGTGTTTCTGGTCTTGGGTCTGGAATTGCTCCTGCATAACTCACAGCCAATTAATCTGCTCAGGCAGCCTGCTGACCCCAGCTACAGGTCAGATACCATTATTACAGATAACCCTCCCAGTGAGGCATTATCTCATTGGTGCACCTATTTGTTCAAAATGTGAGTAAAATATTGCAATTTGGACAAAAGACTGGGCATCTGTTTTCACTAAAAAAACTTCCAACGCTCAAAGTGTATATATATCTATATACATATATAGATACACACACACACACATCTATCTTGGTAGAATTTTCAAAAATAGAAAATCCAATTCTTGGATATGAGGAAGTTTTGAAAAAATAAACTAGGAATAAAACAACTGTTTATCAACTACTTGTTTGTGGATGCAGCTTGTTAATTAAGGAGAAAAACAAAATGGTCATTAGAAAAAATTATTCTTCCCTCCTCATTAGTTCTTGTGTGTAGTCTGATGAGCAAGTGGGAGTGTGAACGTGTCTACCTGTGCGAAGCAGAGGAGATGAGTGGGTGGGTTTGTCCAAAGGAGAACAAAGGAGAGGGTGGCCGAGTGGGTGCTGGGTCACCCATCCTGTGTGGGTGTGGGCTGGGCCGCTGAGTCAGCGGGGAGCAGGAGGGCAGGTTTGTGTGGGGGGTGAGTGGGTGGGACAAGAAAACAGTACAAAGTCACCCTGCATATGTGAATGTCTCAAGGAAATATCCCACAAGCTGTACAAAAGAGCATTAAAAACAATTAATTAGCAATTCTAATCAAAAGAAAAAAACAAAGCTTTGCTGTGAATGCTATCTTATAATCATTTTGAATTTGTAAAATTATGCTTTTCAGAATTATGTGTGTGTGTGTGTGTGTTATACCCTGATTATTGGAGGTGAACCTGACAATGTCATTGACAAAGAATGTTTCAGCTGAACAGAGTTTTATCACAATCTCAGAATTGCCTCCATAAACAAGAGTGGCCCAAGAGCTGGGGAATGGCTTGAAGACATTAGAGCATGTGGCAAGCTAAAATTTTCCATCTGAAATAAACCTTAAAACCCTATAAAGGAGCGGCACCTGTGGCTCAGTGGGTAGGGCGCTGGCCCCATATACCAAGGATGGGTTCAAACCCAGCCCTGGCCAAACTGCAACAAAAAAATAGCCGGGCATTGTGGTAGGCACCTATAGTCCCAGCTACTTGAGAGGCTGAGACAAGAGAATCACCTAAGCTCAGGAGTTGGAGGTTGCTGTGAGCTGTGTAATGCCATGGCACTCTACCAAGGGTGATAAAGTGAGACTTTGTCTCTACAAATAAAAAGGGGGGGGGCACACTTGTGGCTCAAAGGAATAAGGTGCTGGCTCCATATGCCAAAGGTGGTGGATTCAAACCCAGCCCCAGGCAAAAACTGCAAAAAAAAAAAAAAAAAAAAAAAACCAACCCTACAAAGAACTGGTGTATGCCTATAATTCCAGATATTCTGGAGGCTGAGGTGATAGGAGTTCAAGACCAGCCTGAGCAGTACAGTGAGAATCCATCTTAAAAAAAAAAAAAAAAACTAGGGGACAGTGCCTGTGGCTCAGTGGGTATGGCGCCAGCCCCATATACTGAAGGTGGTAGGTTCGAACCCAGCCCTGGCCAAACTGCAACAGAAAAATAGCCGGGTGTTGTGGCAAGCGCCTATATCCCAGCTACTCAGGAGGCTGAGGAAAGAAAATCACCTAAGACCAAGAGCTGGAGGTTGCTGTGAGCTGTGACATAACAGCATTCTACTGAGGGTGATAAAATGAAACTCCGTCTCTAAACAAAAAGAAAGAAAAAACTAGGAAGAAAGGGGTCTTTATCTCTTTGCCAAAGGTATTTATAACATTTGTCCTGTAACTATAAATGGAATTTTAAAAATTCTGCATTAAAGTCCAAATTCGTAGTACAGACTCATACAACATTAGAGCAAAAAAAAATCAGAGAGCTCATCTCGATGAACTCCCTCACTGTGTGGAATGAGTTCACAGCTTAAAAGGATTTGGCCAAGGAGCACAGGGGAGTCTAAAATCAATCAGTCAAGAAGTAAATGTGGCTGGGATGCAAGGGCACTAGCCCCAACCATGGCAGCTTCCTGGGATAAACGTGAGGTTGGAAACTTGGAAGCAGAAGTTGGACGTAAACAACTCAGTGGAGAGGGGAGGCACCTGCGGGCTGGCACAGCTGTGTGCAGAAGAGAAAGAGCCCTGCTCGGCTGCTCCTGCAGGTACCTATGGACAGGTGCCAGTGGGCCGGGGGACACCTCGCCCACTGTGAGCTTCCTGGCCAGGAAGTGGCCTTATCAGACCACAGCTCAGCTAAGGTGTTCACATCCCATTTCCACTGGTCTCACTCTGCACTTTCCCTTGGAGCTAATTCAGATCTGCTAAGCTTGGTTCTCGCCAAACTACTCAAAGAGGGAAAGGACTGTTTGGATTTTTCTCTTTTCAGTCAGCCAAGTAATCCTAAATCAAAGATTTCATGTCTTTCCTTGTCTTACTAAAGTACTTTAATTGCCCTTTTAAAATTAGATTTTGATGCAAATGTTTTCTATGTATTGAGAACATTTAGTCAAGGGCAAGATGAAGCAAGTGGGCAACAGTAAATATGCAATAAAATAAACAGAAACTAAGATCCTCTTACGTAAAAGAAGAAAAAAACGTTGGTAGCCTCTGAGACTCTTCCAGGGGCCACTAAAATAGAAAAATCTATCTGCCTATGATGTTACCTCTGAAGGGGAATATATTTGGAGACAGGACTTTTATAGAGGTAGTTAAGGCAAATGCGGTCATTAGGGTGAGCTCTAATCCAAACTGGTCTCCTTATGAGAAGAAAAGCTTGGGACACGGACTCACATAGAAGACAGAGCAAAAAGACAAACCAAGAAGAGAGGTCTGAAAAGAGAGAAAATCTGCTTACACCTTATTCTGGACATCTATCCTCCAGAACTGTGAGGAAATTAACTTCTGCAGTTAGAGCACCAGCCTGGGTCCTCTGTTATGGCAACCGTAGCAAACTAATACACGTCATCTTCCTTAATTACTCACTTTGCCCCCAGGTGTTCTCTACCTGAGAGCAGTTAAGGTCCAAGACAGGTGTCTCTCTTCCACTTCTAGAATCTTCTCAAGTAGGATGATTGGAAAAGAAGGTCTTGTTTGAAATAAATTTGTCCTAAGAGAGGAGGGGACAGGCCACAAGACGAGATTAGGGAAAGGAGTGGGCAGGCTCTTGGGTGGAAAGGTGGTGATGGGGCCTGAGAACCTCCTTCCTCCTTGCTGCCCAATCTCTCCCATACCTCTGCTCTATTTGAAATATTAATGCAGTATATACATTATCTGGGTGCTTCTCAAAACATAAATCATTTTGATTTTTTAGAAATATGATATTGATGATATTGTACCAACAAATACAGTATTTTCAGTACTTAAAAATAGCCTGGGATATAAAAGCTGATACTTGTATTCTTAATTCTACCCAGAACCCAATCCATTAAATTTACAGTTCACAGCTGAGTGTGGTAGTTCACATCTGTAATCCCAGAGATTTGAGAAGCAGAGGCAGGAGTATCACTTGAGGCCTGGAGTTTGATACCAGCATAGACAACATAGCAAGACTGCTATCTCTAAAAGAAAATTAGCCGGGCATGATGGCACATTTCTGTAGTTCTAGCCACTTGAAGGGTGAGGTGGGACAATTCATTGAGCCCAGGAGTTTGATGTTACAGTAAGCTTCCAGTGAGACCCTTAAAATTTTTTTTCTTTTTAACTTACAGTTTACAGGATTAAGTCAAAGTGGCAAAACTTCCTACATACCTTGGAGATCAGTTATGTGTATGAACCAAATGCACAATAAGTCAATGGTACAGACTAACAATAGACAATTTAATATTCTTTTTTGTCAGAAATTAATAGATACAAACTTCTTGCCCAGAGTAGGATCTCAATTAATATTTTATTGAAATAAAGAGAAGAAGATTTCACCTAAAATCAAATGTCACATTTGTCCATAAGTTCAAAGATTTAATCCAGATATTCAGTTTGTTTTGAAAAGAAGGCAATTCATAATGATAGGGCGTATTTTCTTTAATTTTGCATTATGTATACTGTTAGAATATAATTTTCAAAAATATAAATGACTAATAGGCGAACAGAAATGAATATGTATGAAATGTTTTTCAACAGACTGAAAATAAAAGAATAATAAATGTTACAGCCAGTTCACTGAGCATTTGCAAAGCTAGTTATATAGGCAGTTTAATAAAGTATGATCCCGTGGTGGCCACTCGCCCGCAGACAGTGGCATTCACTATTTGCCTCTGCCTACTGCTTCCAACCCTCTGAGGCACTTCTGTCCAGTGGCAGGAACTGCTTAACTCCCACCTGCAGGCTTATAGCTTAAATCAATACTCCTTTGCAGGATGGGGAAATAGGAGCCATTTTTATTTGAAAACTCTAAGACTTGGCAGTAAAGTCACTTGAGTTCTCATTTTTCCCTGAACTTGCTTGTCAGTACTTACAAGTGGCCCTCTGCCTTATGTCCTGAGTCTGGGCTGTACAGTGTACACTAGAGCTGGTACCAGCCTTAATCCCTATACCTCAATCACAGGCATGGAGAGAGACCTCCCTCTAACGGCTACCTCCTTAGAGCCAAGTTCCTGCCTCACTCACACCATCCTCCTTTTCAGAAACTGCCAACCTGACAGATTTCCTGGCTGCCAGCTGCCTTCCTGGAGCAGCCACACCTCACCTACCTCTGATCACTCTGCCAGGGTTCAGGGTATTCCTCTCCACCCACGTCCCAGGACATAACTGTTATTTTTTGTAATCCTTCCTTCCACAACTGCTTGCCTAAATCGCCACCTCATTTTCTTGCTAACTCTCAGGATATAATATTGCTAAATCTCGTCTTTCTAGACTTTCCTCCTGCATGGGATACCACTGACTACTCTCTCCTTGAAAAGTCCTGTTCCTTTCACTTAAATGACACTACTCTCCTGGTTTGCTCTTCAGTTTCTGTTGTAGGTTTCTTTTTCTCCCTCCACTTAAATGAAGATGTTCTTCAGTTCTCCCCTTGGCCCTCTTGGCCCTTGACTCTCTACACCTACCCTGGCAATCTCACTCCCATTCCCTTGCCTATAATTTGGACTCATGTGTTCAAGCATCCCAGATCTTTCTCTCCTGCTCACATCTTCTTTGTGGACTCCAACTCTCCTATCCAGATGTCTATTAGGTGTCTTGTAGAAACAAGTGCAAAATCACTTCCAAATGGAATCCAATTGTCTTTCTTTCTAAACCTGTATTTTCTGGGCTGTGCCTGTGGCTCAGTAAGTAGGGTGCCAGCCCCATATACCAACAGTGGTGGGTTCAAACCCAGCCCCAGCCAAACTGCAATAAAAAAATAGCCAGGAGTGGTGGCAGGCACCTGTAGTCCCAGCTACTTGGGAGGCTGAGGCAAGAGAATCACCTAAGTCGAAGAGCTGGAGGTTGCTGTGAGCTGTGATGCCACAGCACTCTACTGAGGGTGACAAAGTAAGACTCTGTCTCTAAAATAAATAAATAAATAAAAATAAAATAAACTTGTATTTTCTTCTTTCCTAGCCTCAGTGAATAGAATGGCCATCCATTCACTCCAGAAACTCAAAATTTTCTCTCTGGGCAATTGGTAATCAGTTTTGGTGGATTTTAGCTCCACTCTACTGCCACTGCCTTGCTTTATATTCTAATTATTCTGACCCATGTGCCCTTTGAATTATCTTGCAGTCTCCCTTCAATCATTCTTCATCCATACTGCCACCAAAGTCATAAAAAAATTGGGAGGTGCAACGTATTAAGGGTTGCATGAACAATTTAGTGAATTGGGTTAACTTTTCTAGATGAAATAGATTAGAGAGGAAAATATAAAGGTAAATAAAGTTTCATTATATTTTCACTTTATATATAGGTATACATTCATATATATACATATGTAATGTGTGTGTAAATTGCCTCTTATAATGTATCTCTTAATAATAGATGATGTTCAAGGAAGTTCAAAAGTCCTTCATCTAAAACACACAACTGATCGGTTTACTTTCTTTTCTATTGGCTTCTCAGTTTCTACAGAGTAAAGTGAGACCTGTGATGGGGCTGCTGTCTGCTTCTCTCCGCTTCCTATCATGCTGGGTCACATAGGCCAGAAAGTAGAAAAAGTCCCTAAATAAACATTCTACCTCTCCTTGTAAGAACAGTTTTACCTGCTGGCAAGTAGTGTACAATATTCTGTTTGTATTCACATAGCACAGATATGTTAAAAAATACATTTCAAAATCTGCCTAAATTTTAAAATGAAATACTACAATATACTAAGAGGGTCCCTAGAGATAATAGGACAAGGTCCTCCTCTCTGCTACCCAGAGCACTCAGAAACAAGCATTTGAGAAAGACTTTCCCCATCACCAGAAATGCTCTGACATCATCCTCTCCCACTTACCACGAACAGAAGCTACTTGTGTCCAGTGACACACTTGCATAGTGATGCCAGCTGGAGCTAGGTACTCAGGCCCATAGGTCACACAAACTCATTGCTGAAGCGGGCCTCACCTAGCAAGAAAAAACAAACCATGAGATCTAGAGTCAGAAAACCCAAGTTCAAATGTCAGTTCTGTCACAGGTTTTCAGGTACTAGACAAGGCTGAGAGTGATCCACCTACACCACCCATCACCCTACAGACCCTGAGGGAATTTGTGACTGATGGAGCTGGCCAGGCAATCTCTTGGTGGAAGAGTAAGCACTTAACAAAGATACAGAGAGAGGCAGTAAGAGTCCTATCTACTACAGTCTTACGTCATTCAAGTCCTTGAAGCTCAATTTCTTCTTCTGAAGAAGGGACTCATAATAAAAATTTCTCCTTAAGAGGCTTATTTTGAGGATTAAATGAGTAATAGATAACACTGTGTAAATAGAACTCCACTTATACAATAATAAGGATCATTATTTTATGTTAATAATATTCAGCTTATGAGCTGCTTTTTTTTCTTTTTCTTTTTTCTTTTTTTTTTTTTTTTGAGACAGAGTCTCAAGCTGTCATCCTGGATAGAGTGCTGTGGCATCACAAATCACAGCAACCTCCAACTCTTGGGCTTAAGCGATTCTCTTGCCTCAGCCTCCCAAGCAGCTGGGATTAAAGGCACCCACCACAACGCCAGGCGATTTTTTGGTTGAAGTTGTCATTGTTATTTGGCAGACCTGGATTTGAACCCACCAGCTCCGGTGTATGTGGCTGGCACCTTAGCCGCTTGACCTACAGGTGCTGAGTCATTATGAGCTGCATTGTAAAAAAGTTTTATGTAAACTTGGTTTCCATTAATACCTGGAATATCTTTTTTCTTTTTAACTGGGTCTAGGACACAGAAATTTTTCTTCTTTAATTGTACCAGAAGCAGACTGAAAAAAATACAATGCTCTACAGGTCTTAGGGGATTTTATAAACTCTGCTAAAGTTATAATAAATTTATTGAAGCTTAGGAGGTTAACAGCAATTTACCATTTCCAATTCTTTTGGAAATGGGGATTCTACTTAGAGAAGAGAATATTTCAAACCTACTCAGTGGGTTCTGGGAAAGGTGACAGTGGCAGCAACATATTTTTAAATGTGAATTTCAGCATAAAAATGCATACAGTAACTACTTAAAATCAAATACCCATAGACATTTACAGTGATGCTAGGTTAAAAGGCATCCACACAAACTTCAAAGTACACGTAATGAGAACAAACCACAAACAGCCAGAGATCTGAATTATATCAACATCTGAGCAGGAGGAAGCACAGAGAAGCAATGAAGCTTGACAGAATTTGACAGACTTGAGAAAAGAAGCCCAAATTAGTTATGAGTATTTACTGGGAGGCAAAGGGGCAGGTTTTGCTGAATCCACAGATCATGAGTACAACAGGTGTGTTACAGACACTGAAGGTGCGTAAGCAGTGTAGACCTATGAACTCACTTTGGAAACTGCCTGCCACAGCTCCCTTCCAGGACAGGGCACCACATGGAAGAGAAATGCTCAGTGGACTCAAAATTGAGTTGGATGGACAACAGAACAATGAATAAAGGAGGACCTGAAAGAAGTGGAAGAAGGAAATAGAACCAGGAAATCTCTCCAAGCAAGCTGATACTTTTTAATACTTATAAAAAGAACATAAAAAGGAATTCGTGAAGTTAGAAAAGCTTCCTCCACATCATGTATCCTACTAAAAATTCAGGGAAACCATTTTCACATAAAAATAAGAAATAGAAAATTATTGTGGCCAAATCCCTTGCAAAGTTATTTCTAAGAAAAAATCAAAGAGCAGAATAATATCTCTATACCAGAAAGACACACAGAATAAATCCAAGAGATAACTTTCTATTTCAAAAGAAGCTAAAACAGGCTCAGTGCCTGTAGCTCAGCGGTTAGGGCGCCAGCCACATATACCGGGGCTGGAGGGTTCAAACCCAGCCTGGGCCTGCCAAAACAACAATGACAACTACAACAAAAAAAATAGCTGGTGTTGGGGAGGGGGGTGCCTGTAGTCCCAGCTACTTGGGAGGCTGAGGTAAGAGAATCGCTTAAGCCCAAGAGTTGGAGATTGCTGTGAGCTGTGATGCTATGGCACTCTACCAAGGGTGAAATAGTAAGACTCTGTCTCAAAAAAAAAAAAAAAAAGAAAAAGAAAGAAAAGAAAAGAAGCTAAAATAGATCCAGAAAATGATATAAGATATGAAATGAAAACACTAATACAGGCCAGGTGATGTGGCTCACACCTGTAATCCTAGCACTTTGGGAGGCTAGGGAGGATGGATTGCTTAAGCTCAGGAGTGTGAAACCAGCCTAAGCAAGAGCAAGACCGTGTCTCTACTAAATATAGAAAAACTAGCTACTAAAAATAGAAAAACTAGCTGGGTCCCAGCTACTTGGGAAGCTGAGGTAAGAGGATCACTTGAGTCCAGGAGTTTGAGGTTGCTGTGAGCTATGACTATGACACCACTCCACTCTATCTGGGGTGACAGAGTGAGACTCAGTCTCAAAAAAAAAAAAAAAAAAAAGGAAGGAAGGAGAAAAGAAAACATTAATCCAAAATTTTAAAACTCAAAAATGAGGTGGCAGAACTCAGGAGACAATGAGAACTTTTTAAAAACTCATTTCAGAAATGAAACTAAGCTAGAAGAAACAGAAAAGCAAAAAATAAAAACAGATTTTTGCCTTAAGAGAAAGAGAAGATTTAAAATAAACAGAACATTTTTAAATCAAGAAGAAAAAAGATAAAAAACATTTCAGAAAAAGTGACAAATACTGAAGATGGACAAATAAGATTCAACCACATGTAGCCAGAACCTCTGAAGAATAAAAGCAAAACAACAGAGAACTATAACTAAAGAAAACTGTCCTTAATTTAAAAAATAAATATAAAAACTACATGTTGAAAAAGCATACCATGTAGCTGAGAACGTTGGCCCCGAACAATCAACACCAAGATAATGGATGAACAATAAAGAAAAAGAAACTATTCCATTGGATGTGAAGTCAGAACCCATAAGTGATTTATAAAGGTAAGACAATGAAATTATTATCAGATTTTTTTTGACAATAATTTATGCGAGAAGAAACTAGAATAAGAGACTTAAGAAGCAAAATGTGAACAAACATTAAAAGGTCCAGCTATAAAAGGCACAGAACAACAGTTAATAATATGCAAAAACTCATAGAGTATTATTCTTATTAGCCCTTCCTGAAGAATCTACTAGTGAATGAGTTTGGGGTAATTAAAATGATTAGAGACACATCAATATAAGGAGTGGTGATACATATTGAAGATATAGTTATCTGGAAAACTAATACTAAATGAAAGTCAAAAGAGAGCAGAATATGTACAGGCTATTTTGACATAATGCAGTCACGGTACAGCTATAAAAAATAGGGAGAGAGAAAGCCAAGTCTATGAAAAAAAAACTATTAAGCTGTTCTTTACAATTATGTTGGTGGTGATAATATGCATATCATTATTCTGAGCCTATTGTGTGTGTAATGTAGAATAAAGTTAATGAGTAATTATGACATATCCTAATTCTGTCTGCTATGGTTTGAATGTTTGTGTACCCCTAAATCCATATGCTGAAATCTTAACCCTCAAGGTGATAGTACTGGAAGGCAGGGCTTTTGGAGCGGTGATTAGGTCATGAGGGCATGAATAGGATTGGTGCTCTTATGAAAGAGGCCTGAGAGAACTCACCCATCCCTTCCACCGTGTGAGGACATAGGAAGAAGGAGCCACCCATGAACCAGGAAGCAGGCCCTTACCAGATGTTGAATCTACTGGCACCTTGAGCTTGGACTTCCTAGTCTACAGAATTGCCTAAAATCTACCCAGGTTATGACATTTTGTTATAGCAGTGTAAAGGAACTAAAACACTATCATCTACTTTATCCTTGGGTACGAAGAATCTTGATATAGGGGAAAAGAAATTCAGATGTAATATAAAAAGGCTAAGTCCCGAGTTTTAATTGAAAATATCAGCATGATCACCAGATATTTTATTTTTAGTGTTATATCTGTATGTACACTCATCAATAGGTATTTCCTAGCTCTACTACTGAAAATTTCCAGAAACAATAACCAATCCAGTAGAACTAAGCACCAGCACCCAGGCTGTCATTTTGAAATTATACTTCCCACTAACAGAAATCAGGACTTTTGGAAACATAACTGACTCCATGTCTCGGGCAGGAAGCATACAAATGAGCCTGGAACATCTTATATCAGATACTAAGGAAGTCAGCAAAAATTAACAACATGAAAAGAATCCTACTGGTCAATTTGGGCTTCATTGATTGAAATCTCATTAAGTCAAGATTTGCAGGTTTATAATAATATTTTTTAAAAAACAAAGAACTATTCAGTTTCAGAGGAGTGTAAGGAACTAACTCATTATTTATTCATTTATTTATTGAGACTGAGTCTCACTCTGTCACTCTGGGTAGAGTCCTGGCATCATTTTAGCTCACAGTAATCTCAAACTCCTGTATTCAAGAGATTCTCTTGTCTCAGCCTCCCAAGTACTTGGGACTAAAGGCATGCACCAACATGCCTAGCTAGATTTTTCTTTTTCTTTTTTCTAGTAGGGATGGTGTCTTGCTCTTGCTCAGGCTGTTCTTAAACTCCTGAGCTCAAGCAATCCACCCTCCTCAGCTCCCCAGAGTGCTAGCATTATAGGCATGAGCCAGGCCCCTGGCCCAATTCATCATCTTGAAAGTGGTAAATCTGGGGAAAGAAACAACCACTTATCGTGCCTTTTCTCCATGAACTGTAACACTGGGTAGCCAAATGGTAGGCGAGGAGATGGATCTCCATATAAAAGTATTCCAACTAATAAGTGAAAAAGAAATAATGGAATTTGGTTATCAGTATTTTGTAATCCCCAATGAATTTATGGATCTAGATATCAACAGTTACTAATGTCACACACAAAAAGAATCAGCCAGACATTATGTGCCCTTTTGATGGAAAAGCATACACAACCTATGTCTCACCAAAAAGTTAAAACCTAAGTCTGATGAAGATTCTGAATCCAGCTGCCATTTTGCAGGAAATACAGAGGACAGAGGAGCATGCCAAACTACAGCGTAAGTATGAAAACAGTGATATCCAACTGTAGGAAACTACAAAGGAAACAATTCCAGTTTTTCAGCAGATAAATCACGAGGAAAAGAAACAGTACAAGAATTAATGTGTAGATTGTGAGAGACTTAATAGACTTCCATAAAGTTTTTAATGAGTCAAAAAAAGTAGTGCCTATAAATATACATATGGGTCATGCAAAGATAAATAAGTATTGGAAGTGATTATCATAAAATTAAAGATGGTGGATACTTTTAGTGAAGGGAGAGGTCTAAGATTGGGACAAGGCTGGGCACCGGTAGCACGGTGGTTAGGGCGCCGGCCACATGCTCCAGGGCGGGGTTCAAACCGCCCCGAGCCTGCTAAACAAACAAACAACAAACAAAAAAAGAGATGGGGACAAGACACAGGAAGTGTTTCTGGAAGAGCTAGAAGATTCTGTTTCTTGACTTGGGTGATGCCTACAAGAATGTTTGCCATACAATAACTCATTAGAGCATGCATCTATTTTGTATGGCTTTCTAAGTGTGTTTTATTTCACAGTATACGTAAAGGTTAAAATTGATAAAAATCTAACATAAAGGATAACTATCACAACAAAGGGAAACTTGCAACAAGATTCTGCCAGGTGTAGTACTCAAGACTGGAACTATTGAAAACATCTCCAGGGATTATCATACTGGCAAAAAGTAGAAAGAGGTAGAACTAGGAAAAGGCCAGAACCAGGTGAAATAAATAGTGAAGAGTAAACTGTACATCCTAAAACAAATCCAAGTAGAGCAAACCGCTCAAAAGTGGGTTCAGATTTTATGTAAAGAAGTACATCTTTATAAAGGCCCCCCCTTACTTGGAAGCTCTGGTTCTTGGAAACTCAGGGTATAAAAATTTTTTTGGCATATCCTAACCCGGCTGTAATTATTTCTGAAACAATTTAAGAGCCTTCAATTTTAAATGGTTTGTTTTAAATGTCATGCTTAAGCAAAATGTCTTTAAGTGAAAAAAAAAAAAAAAAAAAAAGAAGCACCCTCAGAATCCTAATGCCAAGTTATAGGATCATACCTTTCCAGGGACACGCCCACCATGTGGTTAGGAGAAGCAAATTCTAACCTGCAGAATGCATACCTGATGAAGGAGCTGCTTCCTCCCGCTTTCCCTCTGTTCCCTCCAGTCTCTTCAAGGCTCATCCTGCCCATCATCCCAGAAGCAAATGACCTAGTTAACTGAACTCTCTCACGGTGGACCATCCAGATTAGTCACTCCTCATTCTACTCCACCTCTCTTCTATTATTTTATTTTTTGCTTTTTTCTGCCACTCCCATTATCTTTCCCTTACTTTCCTTATTACATCTCACCTTCCTTTGCCTAATTTTTCTTCTCTTTTACTATAAGAATAAAAAATATTTGCTATTTAGGAAATGGAATGATTTAGAATAAAGATGTTATATCCAGCTTCTCAGCAAGATCAATAGAGGAAAAAAATCCCTAATTGGTATAGAAGCATCTCCCATTTTCAGTCAATATGTCTATTTCAAAATAGAAAACACATTTGTCAAAGTTTAGAATACTTAATAAAAGTCATTTATTAAGTCATCATAAAATTTCAGGTTACCTTTTCACCCATTTGTGCAGGCATTTGGGAGCTGTCAAAAATATCACCATAGTGATTTCCCCCCTGTCTATTGCTATTCCAGCTTTTGTCTTCTATGAAACCACCTCCCACTATAGAGGTTTAAAATGCCAGACACTAGTTTAGCCAGGGTAGGTGAAGTGGCGAGCTTCCAAGGAAGGCTTTGTTTCCATATCCAAGAGCTGGAAGGGGCAATAGTCCCAATCTCCTTGTATTTGGTCAAGGTTATCTGAGGATCCAGTGTCAGGCACAAGGACAGTCCTTTTTACTTATGAAGAGAAAAGCTGAAGGATCTTTAGGACAAAGTCCAATAATCCCAGGGGGTAGGGGTGGGGAAGAGGTGAAAACTCTGAGTGCTCGACAGCATGTTTAACTTTGGAATTAGCCTGCCATGTGACATAATGAATGTTTCATTGTTTTAAGAACATTTTTAGTTATAAATTTTGTTCTTTGTGGTTGTAAACATTGTAGCTAATACACGTCTTGATAATCCAAGAGGGTTAGTAACCCAAATGTACTAAATAATAATTCTTCTTTTTCATCTAATTTTGAAGATTTTGCTTAGTATAAGAAAAAAATATATCTAATTTCAGGTAGATGGATTTTATAGGTAAAAATATGATTAATAATATTAGCAAAAATTAGAAGTATAATCATCCCTCCTTGCCTGTGGGAGACTGATTCCAGTGCCCCGGAGAATACTAAAATCCATAATGTTCAACTCCCTTATATAAAATGTGGCAGTATTTGTGTTTAACCTGTGCACATCCTCCTGTATACTTTAAATGATTTCTAGATTCCTTATAATACCTAATGCAATGCAAATGCTATGTAAGTAGTTGTTACACTGTATTGTTTAGGAAATGACAAGAAATAAAGCCTGCACATATTCAGTACAGATGCAATCATCTGGTTGGTTGTTTTTTGTTTTTGTTTTGAGTGGGGATCTAGAGTGTAGGGGTGTTATTATAGCTCACTGCAACCTCAAACTCCTATGTTCAAATGATCCTCTCACCTCAGCCTCCCAAATAGCTCAGACTACAGGCTTGTGCTCTGCTAATTTTTCTATTATTAGTGGAGACAGGGTTTCACTTTTGCTCAGGCTAGTCTCACGCCTCCCTCCCACCTTGGCTTTCCAAAGTTCTAGGATTACAGGCATGACCCACCATATCTGAGCATTTTATCTTATTTTTAAAAAAATATTTTGTATGTGTGGTTGGTTGAATCCACAGATGTGAAAACCATGGATACAAAGGGCCAACTGTCCATTAGTTGAATTATTAATATATTCCACTTTTGATAGTCTCTTTTGAAACATGATTAATCCAGAAATTATAATTTTTGTTATAGAAACAGTTCAAAACAGATAGATTATCTCATGTCTGTTTTCTTCATAAAATAAAATATTAGGAGTATGTAGATGATAAATTTCTTTCCAACACTTGCTTTCATTTTCTTTGAGATTCTACTCCTGTGACCAGCAAAAGCATGCTAGAAAGATGAGTGAAAAATCTGTAAAAATAATTCCATAATACACTTGACTTTAGACATTATAGGATACGAAGAGACAGCAATATTGAAAATAGAGGCTATAGAGATCTGACTTTAAAAAAGAAATGAAAAGGTGGGGGAGGGGAGGAAAGAGGAAGAGGGGGAGGAAGAGAGAGAGAGAACATACAATCAGAAGAAGAAAATCTGAGACTGTTATATTTATCTTCATTCCCCAACCTCCACCCACCCCTTTTTAAAAATAATTGAGCTCGTTCCAAAAACACAAGAAAGAAAGTAGATTAAAGAATTTTCTGGATACACTATGATTTCTGGGGATGTTCTGCAGAGCATGATCAGGAACTGAAAGCTAGAAGTGTTTAAAATGAATTAAAGGCTCCTGAATCATATACAAATCTTTTTTCATTACCAAATACCGGCTAACAAAGGCAGCTAAAGGACTGAAACTAAAAGGATATCTGCTGTTTGTACAAAGGCATCTTTGATATATAATTGACCTCCTCTCACTATAAATCATTTAAAAAGAAATTACCTCAGTGGGGGGGGGGGGAAGGAAAGCGCAACTAGATTATAGAGAACAGCTGATTAAGAAAAATGCTTCCTAAGGGTGTGTTGATTGCAAAGAAACCTTTGGCAGAGGCTCCTTAGGAAATCAAGTTGGGTAGTAGGATTGGACCGTGTCCAGGTAAAAAGTAAACTAGGATCCCATGCTGGGAAAATTTATTTATAGTGCAATCCTAAACATACTAACTGCAATTTAAATCTTTCTCTTTTTTCTCTTCAAAAAATATAGAACAAATAACTGGTGACTTGTTTCCTATATCTTCCTTCCCTTAAATGCAGTCATAGAAAGTGTAGCCATTTAACCTTTCTTTTTTCAGATTAACCAATTGCACTATTTTCTCCTATAGATATTACCCTCTAGCTATAGTTCACTAATTACCATTCACTTGTGAGCATTTTTCCCCCCGGAACTAATACAGTATATTCAGAAGACTATTTGCCTCAGAATCACAAATGTCATCTCCCAGGCCATATATCAGACCCTCTGAATAAGAATCTTTCCCCAGAAATGCATTAATGTACATAGTTACCATTCAATAAAAAAAAAAAGAATCTTTAGAGATGGGATGCTCATTCACACCATAATTTGAGAACCACTACTTTAAAGAATTCCACATATCTCAATTTACAGGAATTTAACCAATTATTTTTTTACCAAGGGCTTTAGCAATTTATTATAGAGGACATATAACCTATTTCTTTCTTTCTTTCTTTCTTTTTTTTTTTTTTTGCAGTTTTTGGCCGGGGCTGTGTTTGAACTCGCCACCTCCAGCATATGAGGCTGGTGCCTTTTGAGCCACAGGCACTGCCCCATAACCTATTTCTTAATAGATTATATTTGTTCTAATCCTTTCCAATATTATTTATTGGTACTGAAAAAGCTCTCTCTTACTTTTGATATGACTTAATTATTATTAAAAATTATCGAATTAGAATACAGTAAGTCAATTTCAAAACTTTCCTAAATGAAATATGCTAAAAAAACATAATCCAACAAGTCAACTTCTCTATTTTTTCTTTTTTTGAATGGAGAAGTCTTGGACAGTTTGTTTCTTCTCTTAATGTGTAAAATTCTAAAAGTGGGTTTTTTAAAGAAACAAATGATGACATATAACCTTTGTAATATTTAAGATATTGACTGGTATCACTGCAGTAACAGATTTAATTGTTCTTTATGAAAGTATACAAAGTAGCAGAATTTTACCTAATTTTTTCTAACTCATTTAATGAAACGTTCTACCTAGAAACCAAGTGAAACCTCTTAAATAATTTCTGACATGAGCTGAATTTTACTTCTGATTCATAGTGACTGATTATAGCCCCATGATAGTTATGGAAAATTAATTAGTTATAAAGAGCAAGAAGTCTAGAAATAAAAATGCAGGGGCTGAAAATTGAATTATCATCTTTTTCACGCCACATGGAAATAGTTTAATAGAATTAACAAATTTAGGAGACTTCTGGTTCCAAAATGACAGCATAGGAAAAAAACTGGCCTTACTCCCCTACCACTGAAGACCAAAAACAATTATACAGTATGGAGATTATCACCAGCAATATTAAAGAAGTCAAATACAAGGATGAGACAGTTCCCAGAGCCACAGAGAATTTAAAAAACTCTGAGCAGATGGTAAAAGAATCAGACAATCCGGATTGCCTCACCCAACAATCTGCCTGGCACCAAGTGTGCGGAAAAATTTACTCCCTGACTCATGGTTTCTCTATTGCAAAAAGTGAGATTGAAGTGGACACCACTTTCCCTACCAACTTGAGTCCTTTGGTAGATTTGTCCCTGCCTCAACCTATGGGAAACATCAAGAGTTCCTAAAGGGAGAAATATCTCTGAGGACAGCCAGAGACAAAGTGGGGAGGCTGAACTACCAACCCCAGCCCTGTAAACTCTGCTTTGTAACAGGCACCAAATCACAGTTGCTATCCATTAGCACTATGTTATAGGAGGTTCCTTCCATGGGTTCCGTGGACAGCCTTCCCACACTACCGGGACATCACCTTTAGAACCTCCACCATTTGGGATAGGTGGCACGCTGATTGATTACTAGTACTGAGGCAAACCTGGGCTCAAGGCTCCATCTAGTGCCACAAAGGAGGCAGCAACATAATAGGAAAGAAAGAAGGAAGAAAGGAAGGAAGGGAAAAGAGAGAAAAGAAAGAAAACCAACTGGTAAATAACAAAGAATCTCTAAGCAAATATATCCAATAAAAACCAAAACAAGCCAGAGAGGAATATAATAAATAAATAATCCTTGAATGAAAAGATATAAATGTATATCCATAAGTAACAATAGCAAACAGGGAACTGTGACTTTTTCTTCTTTTTTTTTTTTCCCTCACTTTATTGCTCTTGGTAGAGTGCAGTGGCATCACACTGCTCACAGCAACCTCCAACTCCTGGGCCTAGGAGATTCTCTTGCCTCAGCCTCCTGAGTAGCTGGGACTACAGGAGCCTGCTACAATGCCCAGCTATTTTTTTGTTGCAGTTTGGCTGGGCTGGGTTTGAACCCCCCGCCCTTGTATATGAGGCTGGCACCCTACCCACTGAGCCACAGGTGCTGCCCATGGGAACCATGACCTTTTCAAACAGACAAAACAAGGAAACAGTGACTCATCCTAACAAGACAACAATATGTAAACTCTCTGACCAAGAATTCAAAATAGCAGTTTTAAGGAAACTCAGTGATCTCCAAGATAATACAGAATGGCAATCAGAAATTTATCAGAGAAATTAACAAAGAGATTGAAATAATTTTAAAAATCAAACAGAAATCTTGGAACTGAGAAATACATTTGCTGAACTGAAAAAATCCATTAGAGGCTCTGAATAGCAGAATGAATCAAGCAAAGGAAATAATCAGATGCTCAAAGACAGACTATTTGAAAAGACACAGAGGAGAAAAAAAATGAAGAAAATTGCCTACCAGACACAGAAAATTATCTCAAAAGGTCAAATCTAAAAATTTTGGTGCTTAAGAGGGAGTTGAGCAAGAGCAACAGATAGAAAGCTTATTTGAAGAAATAACAACAGAAAACTTTCCAGAACTTGAGAAAGATAAATATCCAGGAAGATCAGAGAACATCAAAGAGATTTGACACAAATAAGACTACCCCACAGCATGTTATAAACTCTCAAAAGTCAAGGACAAAGGAAGGATACTAAAAGAAGTAAGAGAGAAATAATCAAATAATGTATAAAAGAGCTCCAATTTGTTTGGCAACAGACTTGCTAGGAGGGAAATCATACATGCTAGGAGGGATTAGAATGACATTTTCAAATTTCTGAAAAGAAGAAATTTCCATCAATGAATATGATCCAGCAAAGCTATCTTTCAAAGGTAAAGAAAAGAAAACATTTTTGCCAGACAAACAGAAGCTGAGAGAATTTACCACCACCAGACTCATGTTACAAGAAAAGTCAAAGGGATTTATTCAATCTGAAAGAAAACAACACTAACATGCAAAAAGAAAACATTTTAAGGTATAAGCCCACTGGTAAAATTAAGTGCCTGGACAAACCTGGAATACTCTAATACTATAATTATGACATGCAGTCCACTCATTAATATGGAGCCCAAAAGGCACATCTATCAAAACCTATAATAATATCTACAGCAACCTATAAAGAGATAGGAAATATAAAAATATGTAAGTAAAAAAGATCAGAGCAGAAATGAAATTGAGATTAAAAAAAATACAGGCTGGGTATTGTGGCTCACGCCTATAAAACCAGCACTTAGGGAATCTGAAAGAGGAGGATTGCTTGAGCCCAGGAGTCTGAGACCAGCCTGGGCAATATAACAATACAATGTCCCTATAAAAAATAAAAAATCCACTGGGCATCAAGGCACATGCCCGTAGTCCTAGCTACTTTAGAGGGTCAGGGAGAGATTGTGTCAGCCCAGGAATCCAAGCCTGTAGTGAGCTATGACTGCACCACCACACTCCAGAATGGGTGACAGGGTGAAACCCTGTTTCTAAGTAAATAAATATGTATTTTTTTTTAAATACAGAAGATCAATGAAATGAAAAGTTGCCTTTTTGAAAAGATAAACAATAGGGTGTTGCCTGTGGTTCAGTGAATAGGGCGCCGGCCCCACATACCGTGGGTGGTGGATTTTAACCTGGCCCCAGCTACATTGCAACAAAAAAAGAGCCAGGGGTTGTGGCAAGCACCTGTAGTCCCAGCTACTTGGGGAGGCTGAGGCAAGAGAATCACCTAAGACCAAGAGCTGGAGGTTGCTGTGAGCTGTGACACCACAGCCCCCTACCACGGGTGACAAAATGAGACTCTGTCTCTAAAAAAAAAAAAAGAAAATTAAAGATAAACAACAAACCTTTAGCTAGAAAGGAAAACAAGAGAGAAGACACAAATAGATAAAATCAGAAATGAAAAAGGAGACAGAACAACTAAGACCACAGAATACAAAGAATCATTAGAGACTATTATAAAAAAATACACACTATAAATTAGAAAACTTAGAAGAAACAGATAAATTCCTGGATACATACAACCTACCAAGACTCAACCACAAAGAAATAGAAAACTTTAACAAACCAATAATAAGTAGTGAGACTGAAGCCATGATAAAAGTCTCCTAAGACCTGACAGCTTCACTATGAGATTCCATCCCACCTCAGTTAAAATGGAATTTTTTTTTTGAGACAGTCTCACTATGTCACTCTGGGTAGAGTGTCATAGCATCACAGCTCACAGCAACCCCAGACTCTTGGGTTTAAGCAATTCTCTTGCCTCAGCCTCCCAAGTACCTGGGACTACAGGCTCCCGCCACAGTGCCCACCTATTTTTTTGTTGTGGTTGTCATTGTTGCTTTAGCTGGCCCGACAGGGTTCGAACCTGCCAGGCTCGGTGTATGTGGCTGAGCTATGGGCACGGCCCAAAATGGCTTTTATCGAAAAGAGGAAACAGTTAGTAGGCAAGGATATGCGTACACTGTTGGTAGCAATGTACGCTAGTATAGCCTTTATAAGAAACTTCATGGAGTTTCCTTGAAAAACTAAAAATAGAACCATCATAGTGATTCCAGCGCTGGGTATATGTGTAAAAGAAAGAAAATCATGTACATTGAAGAGCTATCTGCACTCCTGTGTTTATTCACAACAGCCAAACTATGGAATCAACTTAAAGGCCCATCAATGAATGAATGTATAAAGAAAATGTGGTTCATACATACACTGGAATATTATTCAGCCATAAAAAGGAATGAAATCCTGTCATTTGCAGCAACCTGGTTGTAATTAGAGATCATTATGTTCCATAAAATAACCCAAGGACAGAGGACAAATGTTAAATGTTCTCGTTTATAGATGGGAGCTACAAAAGTGAATCTAATGAAGATAAAGAATAGATTGTTGGTTAGCAGAGGTCAAGAAGAGAACAGTGGGTATTAAGAGGTGTTGATCATGGGCATAAATATATAGTGTGATAGAAGAAATAAGACCTAGTGTTTGATAAATCAGTAGGGTGACTACAGTTTACAATAATCTATTGTATATTTCAAAATAGAAATATAAAGAATAATTTGAATGACTAGCATAAAGAAAAGACAAATATTCAAGGTTATGGAAAACATTATACTGATTTAATCTTTAAAAATCATATTTATGTATTAACTTATCACATACACTCTGACAATGTGTACATCTATTATACATCAATAAAAATAAATATTTAAAATAATTTAGATCACTAAAATACTATTTTAAAAATTCTTTATTACATATTTTTTGTCAATAAATGTCATATTATAGCAACATGAATTACAAAAAATGTACATACAATATTTTAGCTATGATTACAAACTTGCCAAAAATACTACCTTACTGTCAAGCATGAAACTTGTAAAGCTCAAAGTTCAGTCTGTGGTCCTAATGTTTTAAATTACTTGGGGTACATATTAAAAATGTACATTTTGGGTTTCCATCCCAGATGAACCCAATCAGAATCTCTGGAGGATATGTCCTAAAAATCTGCATTTATAATGCTAAACACTTACTTGTTAGTCACCCTGTGGCTACCATTTTGGTAAGGATGCTGACTTCTTTATTGTCTATGAGCTCCAGATCCCTCAAGCAAGTATGTTTCATCCTGTCTTAGAGATGGATGTGGGACGTTGACCAGCAGTCCACAGCTAAGATATGCAAGCACAATGAGCAACTGCTTGAAAGAAGGGCTGAGTTTTATATATATATATATATATATATATTTTTTTTTTTTTTTTTGCAGTTTTTGGCTGGGGCTGGGTTTGAACCCACCACCTCCAACTTATGGGGGCCGGCGCCCTACTCATTTGAGCCACAGGAACCACCCCTGAGTTATATTTTTTAAAATCATCTCTTTTGGTATAGAAATTCATAGATTAGTCCTAATATCTAGTTACAATTGCCTTATATCATCGAGAAAATTTTAATGGTGACTGCAACTATTCATTTTCTCACCATACTAAATCAATTTCTTTTTCTATTGATATTTTCTAGAGGAAACACAGAAAACAAGATTTAAACAGAAGATTTTACAGGTGTCCTGATTATGTAGGTTTTCTGGGGGTTTGCTTGTTTGTTTGTTTAATTAGGATAGTTTACCTCTTAAAAAAAAAGCAGCACACAAATTTTGTTGTAGATTGAAAACAAAAGACAGCATAATCACAGTTTGTTAATCCTCTCTGGCTTTCATGAGAAGGAAGCAATGGTGTCAAAACACACAGGGGTCTCTAAATCTGATCACTCTCCTGAATCTCTCTCCCTTGCTCATCATGAAGTTTAGTCATAGCATTCACCTGTTAAAACCTTTAGCACTCTGGCCTGAACATTCTAACGCTCTTTACATAGCTGAAATTTGATGTTGAAATAAGACTTTCCTGAAGAGTAAGTGTGGCATTTTCTAAACTGTGTGCATGGGATGGTAGATTTTATTTGGGAAAAAATTATTATTGTGGCTTAAATTTTGGTGTGGACAAGCATAAACCAAATGTTTCACCTATAATTCCTCAATGCCAAGAATGATTATTATGGAAACAACATAGCCTCAGTAGGGTAAAACTAAGCCAATCCTTTAGTCAAAACCTTGGGTAGGAAAGTTAAACTAGTTTTGTACAAGCTATCTATTGCTGCTTAACAACGTACTCTAACTCTTAGCAGGTAGAAATAATAAAGATTTATTTTCTCACAGTTTTTAAGGGTTAGGAATCTAGGGTCAAATTAAGTAGGGAGTTTTGCCTCAGGCTTTCCCACAAAGCCACATCAAGGTGTCAGCCAGAGCAGCAATCCTCTCAAGGCTTTATTGACAAATATCCCCTCACTCACATGAGTTTGTCCTCAGGGATCCCTTACAACAGGGTAGCTAACTTCTCCAGTGCAAGGGATCCAAGAGAGAGTGAGAAGGAGCAATCAAGTTGGAAGTCACAGTCTTTTCATAACCTAATATTGGAGGAGACATCTCACGCTTCCGCCATATACAATTCATAAAAAGTGAGTCAGTATTTCCAGCCCACATTCAAAGGGAGGAGTTTGCACAGGAGCATGTGTACTAGAAGGTAGAAAGGATCATTGAGGGCCATCTACGGGTTGCCTGCTACATGTTTCTGTACTAAAGGAATTTTAAAGTCTTTAATATTCCAGTCATCATTGTGAACATCAAACAGAGATAATGAGATATATTTCCCAAACTATTTGATCTTAGAATCTTTCCATCTACTTTCATTCTGCCAAATTATGTGTGTGTCTAGTATTTAAGAGCACTTTTTTGTTCAAGGTGGTTCTTGGACCAGGAAGTTTGTTAGAAGCACAGAATCTCAGGCCCCACCCTGACCCACTGAATTTCTAGCAGTATTTCTTGTTCTAGAGTTTACTTTATCTGCTGTGAAAATAGCCACTCAGTTTTTTTTTCCTTGTATTTGTATGGCATATTTCCCCCTGTCCTTTTCTTTTGCCTTTATCTGTATATTTAACATAGGTTTTGTGGAGATAGTATACAAATAAAAGTTTGTACAATCTAACAAGGTCTTCCTTTTTTAATTAGGATATTAAGTTCATTTATATTTAAAGTAATCATTTAAATCTACTATCTTTTAACTTGTTTTCTACTTGTTAACTTGTTTTTTGTTCTTTCCCCCCTATATTCTTGCCATCTTTTAGATTATTTTATTATTCCACTTTATCCTTACTATTAATTTATTAGCTATATCTCTTTTTAAAAGATTTTAGTGGTTGCTCTAAAGTTTGTAATATACATAGTTAATTTATCACATTCTAATTTCAAGTACTATTAAATCACTTCGTGCATGATGTAAGAACCTTATGATAGTACATTTCCATTTTTTAATTTTCATCTTTGTGGTGCTGTTGTTGTACATTTTAATTCTAAATATGATATAAACCTCACATGTATTGCAACTTCTTTTGCTTTAGGTAATTATTTTTTAAGTAATTAAAATAATTTTAAAAGTTTGTATTTATTTTCATGTTTATCAGTGCTAGAGCTATTTATTCTTGTGTGTAGATCCAAATTTCTATATGCTATAACATGCCTTTTGTGTGAAAAACTTCTTTTAACATTTCTTTTAGTGAAAGTCTGCAGAAATGGAACAAAAAACTACATTTGCTTCTATTTTTGAAAGATATTGTAGCTGGGTATAGAATTCTGTATTGACCGCATTCTTTAATTTCACTTCAAAGATGTCACTCCACTCTCTTCTGGCCTACATAGTTTGTGACAAGAAGACTGTTATAATTTATTATCTCATGTAACATGTCATTTTTCTGTGACTGTCTTCAAGATTTTCTGATCTTTTGTTTTCATTTGATTTGGGGGAAAATTCTCAACTTTGTATCTTCAAATATTTTCCTGCCTAATTCTTCTTTTTCTCTCCTTTTGGGATTCTAATATACTGTATATTAAAACACTTGATATTTTCTCATAGCTCTTAGACATACTGTTCTCATTTTAATTATTCTTTTTTTCTTTTGGTTTTAGTTTTGATAATTTTTATTCACCTATATTTCCTGGTTCTTTCCTCAGTTATGTCTCATTTGCTGATAGGCCCATCAAAGGACTTCTTCATCTCTAAAAATGTGTTTTTAATTTCTAGCATTTCCACTTCACTTTTTAATAATTTTCATCTCTTGGCTCAGCACCTGTAGCTTAGCAGCTAGGATACCACATACACTGGAGCTGGTGGGTTCAAACCCAGCCCGGGCCTGCCAAACAACAAAGACAACTTCAACCAAAAAAAAAAAAAAAAATCCAGGCGTTGGGGTGGGCACCTGTAGTCCCAGCTACTTGGGAGGCTGAGGCAAGAGAATCGCTTATACCCAAGAGTTTGAGGTTGCTATAAGCTGTGATGCCACAGCACTCTACCCAGGATGACTCTGTCTCAAAAAATTTTTCTTTCCTCTCTTTATTGAAATTTCCTAATAGTGTATTCATGCAGGTTATCCAACTTTTCCAATAGCTTCTTTAATATATTAATTACAGCCCAACATATGAAGTCATTATCTGAATCTGGTTCTGTTTTGTCTCTACTTGATTGTTTGGTTTGGTTTTTAATTTTCCTGGGTATCTTACAATTTTTGACTGAATGATTGACATCATATGTGGGAGAACAGTAAACAGAGAGATAAATAATACTGATGCCCAGAAACAAATGTGCCACTTCTTCAGTCAGGTTGATAGTATTGGAAGTTGAGTAGATCTAATTAGGAGTTGAACTTAGTTTGAGTTTTATTATTATTATCATTTCTTTCATTGTACCACACTTTTATTCATTTCCTCTGGTAGGGGATTGTGAAAGGGAACCTCTGAAGAAGAAGAAACAGTCCTGATGAAAACAGCTAAAAATTAACAGAACAAAATATAGAGTGGTAGAGCAAGATGTATTTCCCAAACTATTTTTATTGGAATCCCAACATACAGAGGAACTTATCCAAGAATGGAGACAAGCAGGTGGAACCACAAGGCAGATGGGGCTACCACTGACCCCCTACCAGAAATTAAGATGTAGAGATTAAGAATGTTACAATGGCAGCTAAAAATAGGTGTAATTTATAGACTACATAAGAAGTAAGAGGTTGTATTAGAGGTGGTGAGCTGTTTCTACCACCGCGCTAGGGTTGAGCCTTGTCTTAACTTTGTAGAGCTTTTTTTATGTCTTTCAATAAATCCTGAGTGTTTTAACATAGGGTGTATCTTCTTCTATTTCATCCTGTTGTCCTATCTGCTTGGAAGGGAGGTTTCAATTGAGAGACTCTGGCCTGAGTACCTCCGTGTGCTCAAAGGATGCCTCTCAGAAGGCAGGTGGTCAGTAGCCCAATATGGTGGCAATCAAGGCTTTTTTCTGTATTTATTCCTAGGAGAGGCAGAGGTTGGTTGTTCTAACAAGGAATAGTCCTGGCTGAGAAGCTTATTTGACCCACCCTTTCCTGTTATAGTGTTCTTTGTTTGTTGGTGGTGTGTCTTTCAATTCTTTGACCTCCCTAGAACCCATGGTTTAAAGTTCCAGCATGCTTTCAATTGAACTTATATTTACATTGTCTTACTGTGGGGCCTGGAGTTCTGCAGAGTTTTTCTCAGTGTCTCTCAACTTTCAGTAGTGCCTGCATGCCTATGTCACAGAGGGATCTCTCTCCACCTTTGTTTTCCTCCCAACTAGTAGACTGGTCATATTAGTGGTGCTTGGCCTACAGTGGAAGGGGGGTTCTCCATACTCCCGGTGCTGCCTTGGTATTAGGCAGGCTGTGTACACCCAAGCTTTAGACGTGGGTCTTTCTCAATATTTCTGCCTTTTTCTTCCCTGTTGCAGCCAAATCCTTCCTTGTATCTGTGGTGTATCTTGAGTGAGAGAGGGTTTCCCACCAGTAGCCAAACTTCCACTTTGATTCAGTTCAGGACACTGAGCCCTAGTGTTTTCTGTCACCTCTGAGGGGCCAAGGATTTGTGCTTCTCTATCTCCTTCAGAAGCAGGGGATCTTGCCAGACTCCTATTGTTGGCAATGTTTCCTCCTCTTCTCCTAGTGGCTAAGGTGGGTTTTCACGTGAGAGAAAGGTTAGGGGAAGTGAGGCAGAATTTCATGATTGCTGCCCAGTGATAGAAGTATTACCTCCTAATAGTCTTATCTCTAGAAAATATTTATTTCTGGCTTGGTGCCTGTAGCTCAAGCGGCTGAGGCATCAGCCACATATACCAGGTTAGGTGGGTTCGATTCCAGCCCGGGCCCACCAAACAACAATGACAACTACAGCCAACAAATAGCTGGGTGTTGTGACAGGCACCTATAGTCCCAGCTACTTGGGAGGCTGAGGCAAGAGAATTGCTTAAGCCTAGGAGTTGGAGGGTGCTGTGAGCTATGATGCCACAGCACTCTACCAAGGGTCACAGCTTGAGGCTTTGTCTCAAAAAAAAAAAAAATTCTATTTTTATAGAAAGAAATGAATGTTTCTTTTTTCTTTTCTTTCTTTCTTTTTTTTTTTATAACAGTCTCACTTTGTCACCCTTGGTAGAGTACCGTGGTGTCAAACTCTTGGGCTCAAATGATTCTCTTGCCTCAGCCTCCAAGTAGCTGAGATCACAGGCGCTGGCCATAAGGCATGGCTATTTTTTAGAGATGGGGTTCTCTCTGCATCAGGCTGGTCTCAACTCCCTAGCTCAAGTAATTTACCAGCCTCTGCCTCCCAGAGTTCTAGAATTACATGTGTGAGCCACTGGGTTCAGCTAGCAATGTGTTTCAATATAGCTTCTTCATATGTATTTACTAAGGATCTATTAGACTGGTATTTTCAGTATTTAGTGTGGTGCTGCTTGCTTTTTTATTTCTCTACCAGATACATATGCTGAAAACCACATTCTTTAGCTACCTGTTTCTTTTCACCACTTTCCACGGTGCCATTCAAAATTAAACCAAATCAAAATGATTTGGTTAGGTCAAAAAGCTGTTTTCTATGAGGGAAATGCACATGGGGACATGTGGAAGAATTGGATCAGAGCCTCTGCTCTTTCTTTGGAGACAGTCTTCAAGGGTCAGACATAGTGGGACCTTAAGTAATGACGGCTTATTTTTTAATATCATCCCCTGAGGGGCCCTTACAAGTAAATTTCTTAACTTTTAAAAGCCACATATGATGTAGAGCATGGTCCCAAGGGTTTGAAGTTGGTTAAACCTTACTTTAAGGCTAGGGAAAGCCTAGTCTATCCTTTTAGGAGAAATGTGGCTGAACTATTTTTAAAAGGATGATTTCTGTCACGCTGAGTTCTCTGAGGTACATTCAGTGAAAGTCTAGAATTAGAGAAGAGAAAAAGATTTTTTATCCTAGTTAAGTATAGAATATTAAATCAAATCAATAGGTTTCCAGGACCCAAGGAGGCTATGTTCTTATAAAGAAACTATCCTAATTATCAACATTAAGACCCTCTAAGATATGTCTTTATCTTATGTTTTCTTTCTTTAATACAAGGTAATTTTAAGAGATAACTGATTGTTACTTTGGTGAAGAAACATTTTACGGTCCTTTTGTACTCTGAAATGTGGTATGTTTATGAGCTTAAACATACAAGTCAAGGTTATTCAAGTAACCAAATTATTTTCAGTTTGTTACTACTTGTTACTCCCCCTCTCCCCCCCCCCCGCAAAAAGAAAACATAGAAAAGTAAACTAAAGGAACTGATATTTACTTATTTAATCTATAAAACGGGGCTGCTGAAGGGCCTTCCCAGTAAGGTAATGTCACTCACCTTAGCTCAGGGAACTCAGTCTTTCAACCCCTCAGGTCATAGATAAGGTACATTTTAAGAAAAACTCCCGGGTGAGCGACCCCTCCTCTCTATGGCCCCTAACCCTGCGCTAAGAGCGGCGGGACGCTGACCAGGGGTCTCCAGGGCAAGACGAGGCCCAGCAAGCCCGGCGAGCGAGGGGACCAGGAAGCCCAGGAGGGGCGGCCAGAGCGCTACCAGGCCGCGGGGGCCGAGGCCTCCACCGCGGGCGGGGCGGGGCGGGGCGCGGGCCACTCCCCGCCCGGGGCGGGGTCTCCGCCTTTCCCGCGCGCCGGCCTCTCCTCCCCCTCCGCCGCCTTGGAGGCCCCGCGCCATATCCGCTCCTTTCTGCGGAACCGGCCCCCACCGGCAAGGAGGGCACGGAGGGGAGCCGTGGGAGGGATGCGGCCGCGCCCGGGGCGGTGGTGGCTGCTGCTCTGGCTGCCGCCCCTGGCCAGAATGTCCGCGGGCACCACGCGCGGGGAGGAGGCGGCGTTGACGGCGCTGTCAGGTAACCTGGGCACCGGGGGCGGCCCTGCTCCCCTTCCCTGCCTCTGGGCCACTGCGAGGGCGCGGCCTGCTCCCGGGCAGCCCCGCCCCGCCTGCAGCCGCCTGGGGCTTCCCTGGCCCCCTCTGCTGGCATCAGGACAAGTTGTGATTTTAGAGCTAGAGGCGGCAGCACAGTTCAAAGTCTGGCCCGATTCCCTCCTTTTACTGAAGCGACTGAAACTCAGATTTGTTTTGATTTGTCCAAGGTCACCCATTCACTCACTGGCACAACTGACCCACGTTTCCAGACTTTCAATACAGAGCTTTTCGTATAGTAGCATCAGTTAATGTTGAAAACCTTACTATTTCTCTAGCTATTCCTTTGGGCTCAAGACCATATGGAGAAGGTAAGAGCTGTGACTTTAGAGTTGGAGGGAAATTCCTCTCCCCCGACTGTCGTGACCTCGAGTGAGTAACACGACTGGTCACAAGTGAGGCGCAGATAGTGATACCTCGGGCACTGTTGGGATGTTTAACATGGGCACAATGCTGGGTTCATAGGAAACAAGTGATAACTGTGGCTCATAGTATGGGCTATCTATGGAGAGTTCTCAAGATCCTGTCACTTAGGGAAGTCAGAAAACTTGAGTTCTAACTCCAGAACTGCTACCGATTTACCTTGAGCTTAATATTTGTTTCATTTTTTCCTCCCTCATAAAAATCCTTTAAAAGCTTTCCTGGATGCACTGTCTACCAACTTCCTTTTATTGCCTTGGCCACCCTGATTGCGAAGGAGGCTGCCAAGTGTGTCCTTTTAGCTGGGCATGGCCCTCCTTCCAGTGGACTTAGGATTCCTTGTCTGAGGATGAAGGAGAGAATGGATGTTGAGATAGGCAGTTATCAAATTCTGCCATATTTATTGAGTGTTTACTATGTGCTATAAGCGTTAGTGTTATAAGTGCTATAACTGCATTATCTTTCATATTTAATACCCATAGATATACTATGGGTGAAGCCACTTTTTATATACCTATTTTACAGATAAAGGAACAAAGGCCTAGCACTAACAAATGTAACAAGTGTATGTTAGTGAAAAAATAAACAAATCTGTGGAAGAGGGTTTCTGGGCATGGCAATAGCCAGAAAATTAGACATAGCCCTAGACCAACACCCAGAACCTTGCGTTCTACTCCAGTCTTTACATCCAGCTACTATTTGTGATATAACTTTGGTCCAGGCACTTGGTGTTTACGGACTATAGTTTTCTCAACAGTATAAGGAGGATGTTTGATTACTGAATAGTTTCCAGATTTTCCTTTTTTTTCTTTTGTCTCAGTGAACCCATTGTTTTTCAGGTTTTTGTGTTAACCATCTTAGTGGTAATATTTTGCTACTGTATTTTGTTAATCAAAGATATCCAAAAATGCTTGTGAGAGGCATTTATCATTGGGTGATAAAAGTCTAGTCCACAGCTAAGAAAAATGGCAACTTTCATGGCCTTGTAGAAATGATTACAATTCCAAATAGGCTTTACACGGCAGACCATGAAGCATCCAGGGTCCTGTAGGGTGCCATTGTTGGAAGCTCTGGATTAGATTAGGTCTAAGAACCATTGTTGCTCTAAAAGTCTTATGATAAACTCTGAGATGAAACCCATTAATTAAGGCCCTTTCTTAATGTGAAATTAAGGTGATACCTGGAATAGATGATACTTCAGATCCTTCCCTACTCTAAAATTTTGTTCTAAATACACATACCCTTCCATGGGATAGAAAATATTCAGAACAAGTTCAGCTTTTTGTCACCCTACTTGGAGAAATGTCAGAGGCAGTTGACACAGGAAGGGCGGGTAGTTAGTTGTCCGGCTGAGAAGAAAAACTGAAAGCCAAGAGTGCTTGTAATTTGCAAACAGTGGATGAGTTCCCTCGACACTGCATGTTGTCCTGAAATGAAGTTCAATGTGTTGTCGTAAGGTGAAGTTCAGGTCTAAACTATAACAATAGGTCATTTGAAACCACAGCCTTCAAATTCATCTGTGGAGAAGACGAATCTGTGCTTTAAGTTGAAATCAGACTTGAATGTCCATCATTCACCATTTACATTCCAGTTTCATTCCCGTGTTCTTGGAGGAATAAAAATTGAGATTTATATTCAGGTTAAAAAAGTACTGGGATTAATAGGATAGTTACCTTTTAACTTTGGTACTACATATTAACCCCTTAGAAAATAATGAATTTGCAAAAAAATACTAAGAAAAATCCTAAGTCTATTTGAACTCTTCACCAGTTAAAGTTTGTTGGGATCTTGCTTCTTGTTTTTCTTACTCTTCTTTTTCCCCTTGGTTGTCCCAAAAGAAAAGAGGCTGTAGGTCAAATGAAGAAAATGTAGTTCAATAAGTTTATAGTAGTTTAATACGTTTTATATTGTTATTCTTTTACAGTTTCATCTGGAGATAGTTTTTCCTATACTAGGTCCATGTAAATTTAAGTTTTCAGGAGGAACACTGTGCAATATTTTTATGTTAAGGTTAGGATCTAATTTGAGAAGTAGTTGTGCTTTTCTTTTTTTTAGAGACAGAATCTCATTTTGTCGCCCTCAGTAGAATGCCGTGGCGACACAGCTCGCAGCAACCTCCAGCTCTTGGGCTTAGGCGATTCTCTAGCCTTCCAAATAGCTGGGACTACAGGCGCCTGCCACAGTGCCCAACTATTTTTTTTGTTGTTGTGGTTTGGCCGGGGCCAGGTTCGAACCTGCTACCCTCAGTATATAGGGCCAGTACCCTACTCACTGAGCCATAGGTGCCACCCCATATTCGTGCTTTTCATTTTTTAGTGTATTCCACGGTAGGTTTAAGTACTACCTGCTCTCTTCTGAAATTTTGACTGAATATTTTTACTGTATATGTGACTAAACTCTTTAACTTTAAACTTACTAGTTTATTTAAGAAAACTATTAAGTGACAAAAGTACATAAAAGGAACTATTTTAAATTGAATTTATTAATTCAGTGAGGTGATGCGCTGCTTTCCTTTTTTATTTATAAGATACATAACCTCAAAATTAGATTAGTTGAATGTTTGTAAATTGGGTGGTATTTAAAGTGAACTAAGGGATTGATTTCATTCATTAAAGAGACCTGCTTGAATCTTTTGGTAATATAAGTAAGTAGAGCCTTGTGTACTTAGCAGTTTGAGTATAACTATTAGAAATATACTGTTTTCCAGAAGTCAGATTAATTGAAAGGATCAAGAGAGGCTGATGAGGACTGTAGGCTGTTGAGGGAGGTGATGCTCATTCCAGGCCTTAGAAACCAGCTTACTGTTGTCAGGATGGCATTCAGGGTTGGTACCACCCATACTCCTAAGCGCTTGGGAGACAAGGCAGAGCTAAGATAGCCTACCCCTCCAGATCTTTCCTCTGATCAGAATCAGGTTTGAAGAAGTGAATACTGGCAGTCCCTAGGTACAGATGGTGTGACTTATAACCTTCCATACTTATGAACAGGCTCCCCATAAGGATAACATATGATTTAATAATTTGGGAAGTAGTTTCTTCCATGTATTTAAACAAACCCTCATGGTATAAGCAGTACATTGGCACAGTAGCATTACCCGACTAACTTAGCCTCACTGTTTATAGGGTTGCCTACCCACAGCATCACTTCCCTCTTACCATTTTTGTCAATTTTGTGAGTCTGTGTTTACCCTTGTGACCATGCCTCCAAAGTGAAAGTCCACAGCAAGTCCAAGGGAGCTTGCATTGAAGAAAAAGATGATTACGATGGAAATGAAAATAAAAATAAATTAACTAATGAAGCCTTCAGATAAAGGCCAGGCTTCATCATTCACTGGGAAAGTATTGCTTTAGTCACTTTACTGTCAGAACAATTATAAAGTGAGAACAATAGAATATGCAACAGGCAGTGCTCCAATGAAAGCATCAGTTATTACTAAGCAACATAGTAGACTAATTATTGAAATGGAAAGGTTATTACTGATTTGGTCCGAAAATAAAGATAAGCATAACATTCCTTTAGTCTAGCATTGATGTGGCAGTGAGTGTTAACCTTTAATATTCTTTTTTGAAATTTCTTCTACTATCTAAACTTGTTGTGTAAGTTTTTATGTTCTGCTTATTTGAATTAAAGGAAAGAGCACAATAGTTTCGTGACTTATTACAGTGCAGAGTTATTATTATAGTATTACCCTGTATTATTACCACATACGAGCTGTTATACTATCGTCATTATTATTCTTACCATGTATGTGCTGTTCATTGGGGATGTGAATTATATACAAATCCTACCTAAAGACCTTCTCAGGAATGTATCTAGTCTGTAACCAGGGGACCACCTGTCCCTAGGCTATGGAGCACCCTCCAGAGTAGGGGCATAGTTTGGTCTCAGGTGGAAGCAGTGGCTCTCCATAGGGAGATATTATTCCCTTGGGACCAAATGAATTATAATAAAATAACATTTTCATAAGTTCCTAGAAATTCAGTTTCCTTTTCTAGATTGCATTATAAGGGGATTGTCGTTGTAACACATTTAGGTTTGCCTGCATCTGCCAGGAGGTTCTATCCTAGCAGAATTAACCAGCATGAATAATCAGGGGCCCCATCATTATATAAAACCACTTCAGGGCTTACTTGGTGATAAGAGTCCAAATAAGCAATCAAACTGGCTACTCTTTCTGTTTCTCACCCTTAGCTGGATATAAGGAGATAGAAACTGAACAGTGGAATGTCTAGAAGATTGGTAAAGGGAAAAGAGGCCCAGGAAAGATAGAATCTCTGTCGTCAATCTAAGATTAAAAGATTTGGTCTCTAGGAAGGCAGTGGGCCAGCCACAGTAACAGTCTTGTCACAAGTCACTGTCTTGTGCTTACTCCATTTAGCCCATGGGTGAAGGTTCACATGGACACACTTGGAGTCGGGCCTGTGTGGCTGTGGCTTATTGTGATTGGGCTCTTAGTTAGGACGTTTTTTTTTGTTTTTTTTTAGGAATTCTTGTGTGGGTTGACTGGGATGCATTCCCCTCAGGAGAGTGGTAATAAGAAGGAAGACCAGCCAGAGAACACCAGGCAATGCTAACCCCTTGTTGGCATCTTCCCTTGTTTATGTAAACGCCACATCAGCTTCACCTCAAAAGCTGGAGGCCACTGGAGCATCCAAGGGAAACGTTTTACATCATGCTTTCCTTAATTTGATTGAAAACTGAGGGGAAATTCAGAACAAGTTTATTTCTTCTAACTGGGAGGTTCCTCACACAGAATACACTAATGTGTTATATATGAGCCAAACAGAAACAAGTTTATTGCCACCTTTTACTTCCCCCTACCCTCTTCTGTCTGGTGAGGAGTGAGAAGATGGTGCCTAGCCCAGGGGACATCACGGGTTCCAGCACTCAACCCCTTAGTTAAAGGTACATTGACGGTAGGGTAGAGTAAGGGAACGGGAACGGTGTAACCTGTGCCTTCCAGAGCAGGCCTCTTGCTATGTGGGTTCTGAAGATGCCCTGTCAGTGCCACAGGCTGCAGAGGGTGTCTTGTTTCATCAGGTGGTTTCAAGGGGCGCTCACTTCCTTTTCTGGTGCTGACTGGCCCTGGCTATGCTCCTACAAAGGTTGGGCTTTCACTGGTGAGGCCATGCATGCCCAAAGAACCTCTCACATTACAAGTCACACCCAAAAGGCAAATATTTAAGTTCTGGGGGTTACAGTAATGAACAAACAACATCGTTGACTTCTGGGAGAAATAGTGTAAGCTAACAGATACACATGCATATGTAATACGAAGAAAGCAGGTGAAAGTGATCGGGGTGTGCTGGTGTAGACAGTGGGGTCAAAGAAGGTCTCCCTGAGGAGACGTTATTGGAAGGCACAAGCCCTGCTGAGAGCTGGGGGAAGAAATTGCAGACTGAGGACACTTGAGATAGGTGTGTGCCAGCAGCCTGAGGACAAGAGAGTCAAGGTGGCTGTGCAGTCCAGTGGGAAGGAAGGTGGAGGAGGGAAGGTCACAGAGGCACGCAAGTCCTGAGAAGGGAGGAGGTGTTTTACTATGGTGCAATGGGAAGTCGTTGGAGGGGTTCGAGCAGGTAAATTCGTACTCTGATGCACTGAAAAGATCCATATGATGATTGGAGAGTAGATTGTGGATGAAATTGTGGGGCAATTCTGGAAGCAGGGAGACCAGCCAGAAGACTGTTATAGTCATCTATGTGCAATATGAATGTAGCATGGGTAACAGAGCAGGAGTTACTTCTCAATTCAGATTACAATGTTATATCTAAATTGCATCATTTTGTTCTTGAGAGTTACAGGTATTAAATGACTTAGTGGACAGACTTAAGACTTAGGACCAAATGGAAAAAAGTCTCATTTGAAGGTGGCATTTATTTGTACATCTCAGGCCCCACAAGTGTATTTTCTCAGACACTACTTTTCTATGAAAATTACTTCAGTTCTTGGTGTAGTGGAGCTCCCTTGGAGAGTAGTTGTAGAGAGGGAGGCTCTCATGAGAAAAGCCCGTGAAACACTGAGCACACGTGAAGTGAAGAAAGCGCTGTCTGGAGTAAACGTTCTTGTAATAGTCTGGGGCAGCTGGGGCTGTGCCCCTGAGACATCCTCCTACCTGCCCCGCTGGAAGGCACTCACTTTCCAAGAATTGGTGGGAATTCCTTCCTCTCACTGAAGACTCTACTATAAAGTTCTTGCCCTCTAGCCTTGGTTCCTGCTCAGAGAACACCAGGGAGACTGTGTGGAGGCAGAACATAGGATACTGGACGGCAAGTCCAGAGGCCAGATCCTGCCCTTACCTGGGGGTAGTTAATGTTTTCTCATCTCTGTTGCTCAGGGTCTTGTATGGCAGTTGTCAGGCCTTTGACACCCAGGGCCTGCCTTTCCCTCGTGCTGCTCGTGGCCAGGAGTCATCTCCACCTTGGCTACCCCAGGAATGTGCCTTGGCCGGGGCTGCTTCACGTGTTTGTAGCACTGGCTCTGCACTCTTCTTTTTGCTCTCGTGTGCAGACAGACCATGCAGCAGCACATTTTAACAGAGAACCTCTAGAGAGCTTCTTATACCTTTTTGAAACCTAGCTGTTAACCTGGATTCTTATGTTTGCATTTCATGTTCTTAAACTCTGCAAATTTGTTGATATATTTAAAAGCATGAACATTACATCACAATGTAAAGAGTAAAGACAAAATGATAGGACTGTCACAGTGGAATACTCTAGTTCCTCATGTAACTTTCCTGCTTTATGTAGTCACTTGAGAATCCTGACTTTTATTCAGTTGTGTTTCAGGAGGTAGTGAAAACCTGTCTTCACTTTTCACCAACTTAATGCTGAGTATATTTCAGGCCAGGACAAGGAACTGGGTGTGGTGGCTATTGCCTGTAATCCTAGCACTCTGGAAGGCCAAGACAGGAGATCCCTTGAGTTCAGGAGTTTGAGATCAGCCTGAGCCAAGAGTGAGACCCCATCTCTACTAAAAATAAAAAAAAAAATTAATTAGGTGTTGTGGTAGACACCTATAGTCACAACTCCTCAAGAGGCTGAGTCAGGAGAACTGCTTGAATCCAGGAGTTTAAGGTTGCTGTGAGCTAGGCTGAGGCCATGGCACTTTAGCCGGGGGCAAGTGAGACGGTCTTAAAAAAAAAAAAAAAAAAAGCCAGGACAGGGACCTACTTGAACTTATTCAATATCATTCCCTAAATGGGTATAATTGTTAACTAGTTAGTGCTAGTTACTGAGTTCTTCCCCGACTTTGGCATAGCAGTTGTTCTAGCTTCATTTCAGGTTTTTTTGGAGAAACAGCTGACTGCACTTCTGTTAGAGGAGTCGGGGGTTGGGTGTAAGGCCCCTTTCTGTGTGTACTCACACATGTTCCTTATTCCTGTTTTCTGTTTGACATATATGACAGTGACACCCCATCTTACATTCAGAAGAATTTACGACTTTCATCCCACTTCATTTCAAATTCAAATACAGCAGTGGCCACAGAAGAAAACGAACCCTAATTTTCTTGTGGCATTTACATCACCCCTCTGTAATACTGTATTTCTCTCTCTCAATTGCATTATATATTACATGCCCACACACACATATTTGTATATCTATGTTTGTCTCCAGTCAGTTTCTCCTGTGCTGCAGACCTGTCCATCTTCATGTAGTCCCACCAGTGCAGACTCAGTGTGTCCAAATTGGACTCATCCCCTTTCTGCACAAACTTGCTTCTTCTCCAGTATTTCTCATCTGAGTGAAAGGCCTCACTGTCTCCGCACTCACCAGAAACTTGACATCATCTTCTTGTCCTTCATCAAACATGTCTCCTAAGCCTACTGATTTCACTGCCCAAGTGCTCATTAATCTATTTTTTTTTTTCTCTCCTCTCTTAGTCCTGTTCTTGCTTAGATTGCTTCAGTAGCCTCCTTGATTCTTCTGGTTTTGGTCTTCTTGTCTAATATTCCATACTGTTCTTTACAGATGTGTTCCTGTCACTTCCTTATTGAGCTGGTCATTCCCTGTTTGTTCCTGCAGATCATTGCTCAGCCCTTCTCTCCCCTGCTCAGCGCCTGGAAGCTGACCTCTGTGGAGTGCACCATCTGGGCTTCTTTGCCCTCTGTCTTCCTATCAGATTTGGTCAGTTCAAGGCACTGCTGGGAGGCGAGAGAGACAGCCCTCGCTGCACCATTCCACGGAAGTTCTGGCAGTGACTGCATCCCATGAGGCAGCTCTTCCTTCACTTCAGTGGCTCCAGTAGCATGGGGTCCTTCCCTTGCCACTTCAGAACTAGGGCTATTAAAAGCTTCCTGCTGGTGGTGGCTGGGAACTTCAGTGTCTTGTTGTTAATGCCTTAACCCTGTCTATATATTTACTGAACTCTTTTTCAGTCAAACTCTTTTGAGTGTCAGTAGTTTCTTGCTAAACTGATACTACTGCTGATACTTACCTAAAATCCTTCACTGTTCTGCTGTCAGGATGAAGTTCACGTTTCTTAATGTAGTGGTAACCTCCGTTGACCTCTCCAGCTGCAGGTGTAATCCTGCACTCCAACCTGTTCCCTGGTCAGTATGATAATCAGATATCACTAAACTGAACTACTGTCATGATTTCTCTCATCTTCATGATTCTGTGTGCACTTGCTGCCTCCCATCTGACTTCAGTTTCATTGCTCTGATGTACGCTTCAGTCCTCTACTCAGTTTCATTTTTTCTGGCAATGTCTCCTTAATTCTTGCCCTGTACTCCAAGATTGAAGAAATGCTTGTTCTCTGCTCTTACAGTTCCCTCCATATGTCAGTGAGCTGTAGTATCTTCTGTCTCCTATGAGGTTGCAAAGACTGAAGCACTATAATCACCATGCTTACCATGCACAGAATGTTACAACTGCTTCTGTTATCTCCCTCTAGGAATAAAAAGATCCTCATCAATTAAAGATTTAGAAAATATATTTCCTTTTCCATCTCTCAGTTACAAGGTGTAAAGTTTTGACGGAAGTGGATTTAATTAAAACTTCAAATTCAGACTGTTATTGCTACAATCAAAATACCCAAGTGAAGTGGAAATACATGTGGTCAACCGTGCAGGTAAGGACCTTCTTTTAAATTGTGTCTTAAGAAAAGGGAAATAGGGTGGCACCCGGGGCTCAGTGAATAGGGCACCGGCCCCATGTACTGAGGGTGGCAGGTTCAAACCCGGCCCCGGCCAAACTGCAACAAAAAAATAGCTGGGTGTTGTGTCAGGTGCTTGTAGTCCCAGCTACTCAGGAGGCTGAGGCAAGAGAATCACCTAAGCCCAAGAGTCGGAGGTTGCTGTGAGCTGTGATGCCACGGCACTCTACTAAGGGTGATAAAGTAAAACTCTGTCTCTTAAAAAAAAAAAAAGAAAAGGAAAGGGAAATAAAATGTACCATTTTGAGAATAGAAAGTACCTTTTGTGTAACAAAGAGCCATGAATCAGTAAGAAAGCTGACTTTAGGCTTTCAAAGGAAGGGCAGTTTGAGAAGGGACATTAATTCCTTTCTACTCTTCATCAGCCCCTCCCACACCACGCCAAATCAATATGCCATCTAAGTGAATGCAGCGTACTTGCTGTTTAGACACATCTCAGGACAACCCACCCTCCTCTACTTTCCAAAATTGCTATCCTAAGCCTCTCTGCGTAGATATTTTGGAGTAACCTTTGATCCCAAATATGGCCATGATAGCAATTGCACTTAATTGCCTAGTACTTTCCTTCACTCAACCTGTAACAAATATTTATTAAGGAACTATTAAGTGCCAGAAACTATTTCTAGGCTCCTAGGCTGTAGTGGTAAATAAAATAGATTCTGGTTGTTTTGTAAAATCCTAGGACAGTACAGAAAAACCACACCACAAACTGCGAGAGAACCAAAAGACCAAAGAATGACTCAAACCAGGCCAGCATGAAGAGTTAGGTGGGTTTATTAGAGTAAATCCTAGAGTTCACAGTGCTGAGTGGTGCAGGAAATTACTCTACGGGAGCTTTCTCGCATGCAAAGTCTGCGTCTGCCCACCCTGTGGTGTTGCCTTCTCTCCCTTTCCTATGAGTAATATGGTTTTTACACTGTATTTTGCTTGTTCATGGTGAAAAACATACCACACAGGTGTAGTACCACTATCATGCTCTGTCATGCAACGATGATAATTGTATTACAGTTTTTCACTGGGTGGGGATTTTAGTATCAGTTAGCCAAAGGGCACTATAGGATAGGAGAGACAGCTCTAATGCAGTCAGGGCTGGTTTAAGCTGGCCATTTCAGACAAGAAAGTCCTAGGCATTTCAGAAAGTGCTGGGCAACTTTCCTGGATATAGCAGTCATCTTGGCCCTTGCTTCTCCTATTTTGCAACAACTTTGCTGACCACTGTGGGCTAGCACAACACAGGGTTTCAGTGTGTAATGGGGAACCTGCATTTTTTCCCCTCACCTGTTCATGTGGATATTTATATTTTTTAGGGGTGGGAGATAGTAAGCAGTAAATGTAATAGAGGAAAAAAATGATAAATCTGGTAAGTATTGTGAAAATGTAAGGGAAAAT
>CAUYQV010104255.1:0-20962 GCA_963574575.1 Galagoides demidoff | reverse complement strand
TGGCATCACAGCTCACAGCAATCTCCAACTCCTGGGCTCAAGCGAGTCTCCTGCCTCCGCCTCCCAAGTAGCTGGGACCACAGGCGCCCGCCACAACGCCCAGCCCTTTAACTGGTTCTTAAAGCCATTTATAATTTGTTGAACCCTAAATCTCAATCCCTGGACCAACCATCCTAAATTCTAAGCTCACATACCCAATTGTCTGCTCAATACTTCAATTAAAATTCTAGTAGGCACCTGAATAGTTTTTTGGACACTTTTCTTTCCCCCACCTCCTTCAAACACACACATATAAACACACAGCCCTTTCATGCTCAAGGCTTCTACATCTCAGCAAACGGCACCATCATCTATCCATTTTTTTGGAATTTAGGATCCCTAAATCCTCCCTTTCCCTAAATATTCACATCTAATCAATCCATCAGCAAGACCATTTGGATCCAAAACCAAAATAAATCCAGAATATGACTCTTTCTCCCTTCTCTATATTACTAACTGACTTCTAACCAGTTTTTCTATCTCAATTTTAGCTCCTGTATAACACATTCTGCACAAATTATCCAGGAAATTTCTTAAAAGCACAAATTACACCACTAGACTCTGTGACAGTATCTTCTAATTGCACGTAAAATCAAATTCAAAATCTTACCATGGTTCACAATGTCCAAACATAATCTGCCTCTCAACTCCCCTCTTGTCATGAATTTCCCCTTATGCCTATTCTCTAAGCATGCTGATCTCTCAAACATATCTAGCTCATTACAACAGAAAGAGTCCTTCTTAACACGTGAAATTCAGAGGGAAAAAAAGTAACAACAGAGATTGGTCAAAGGTTGAAAAAATGTTTAAAGAAAAAAGAATCTTTCAAAAACTATTTAAACAAGAGTTTACACATGCACATGGTGAAAAGAAATTTAAACTATACCAAAAAGTATAAAATAATTTCTGTCCTACACTAGGTTATCATAGACACTGGTAAGACTTTGTATATTTCTTCAAAAAACTTTCTATGCATACATAAAAAATATGAATATAAATCCCTTTTCAAAACTTAAAGACACCATAATAACGTTTTATACACTTTGCCTTTATCATTCAATAACGTATTGTAGAAACTCTTCCATATTAAGACAAACTTCATCATTTTTAATGACTACATTTTCCACTGTATAGGTGTATCACAAATTTTTTTTTGTTTTTGTTTTGGAGACAGAGTCTCATTATGTTGCCCTCGGTAGAGTGCCATAGCATCACAGCTCACAGCAACCTCCAATTCTTGAACTTAAACGATTCTCTTGCCTCAGCCTCCCAAGTAGCTGGGACTATAGGCACCCACCACAACACCTGGCTATTTTTTGGTTGTAGTTGTCATTGTTGTTTGGCAGGCCCGGGCCAGGTTCGAACCCACCAGCTCTGGTGTATGTGGCTGGTGCCCTGGCCATTGAGCCACAGGCGCCGAGCTGATGTAACACAATTTTAAGAGTTTTATAAATGCTTGACACCGAAGTTAGAAACAGGTCTATGTGTACTAACACAGACCCAAGAAGCTAACGTATGAAAGGCTAAGATGGAGTACCCATCCAAAATAAGCAAGCAAATAAACTTGTGACTACCAATACTAAATGGGAAAGTTATATGCTCACTTCCACTCACTGACATCAAATGTTTTGGCTTATATTACTTTAGATCTCACAGTCTTGTTGGAATTCTAAATGTGAAGTGTGATACTTCTTCTATACTCACCTCCCTTTCATTCTGCCAGGGGAGCTGGGATTTGAGCTGCTGCTTGCGTTGCTTACAGTTTCCATTCGTGATGATTTGGTCTGAGATTGTTTGCCTGCTGATGAAAGTGGCTTATTAACAGCTCCTAGAACATTGGTTGTTTTAGGCTGAAATGAGAAATGTACATCTCTTTCTATTTGGAAAAGCCAAAATAACTTACATGTAAAGAACCATAAATAACATCTCTGCCAAGATATGTACATACAAATCATGAAAAATGTCCCAATCCTTAAGCAAAATAAGAATTATAAATTGAACACCACTTGAACAAATTAAAAACTATGTAGTTTAGTTTCAATTTACTTGGAGGAAAAGGCTTACACAGAAAGAAAAAAATGTAATGTATACTCAATAAGGAAAACAGATAATCACATTCTTGCTATAGAAGAACAAAACGATGCTTTCTATTTTATGATTTTTATCTTGATGTTAGGATAAAAAAATCTAAGGTTCAAGGTCTCTATGGGCTTTATTACCAGCTAAAAAGTCTGTATATCTCAGCTTACATCTATTTAATAAATATAATTATTTCTTACTAGTAAACGGGAAATCACTAATAATTGTACTTTCTACCTTAAAATACACAAAGTTTTAAAGAAATACAAAGTATTTCTTCAAATATGCCAATATTCACACTAAAATAAACTACCACATAAAAGTTAAAATGATTCTCAAAACGTACTTTTCCAGGAGTGAAAAACGATTTCATTTCTGGAGGCAGATAATTTTTGGTGTTACTGAAATTCTATAAGCAAGGGAAAAAGAAGTAGTCAGTGAATATTAAAACACTGTATCTATGAAGTGGTTCAAAAGGCAACGAAGTACAGAGCAGTTTTTGTTCTAAAGTACATAATGAAGTACACACTTTCTATGAGCTGAAACATAAAATTTTAGTCATTGATTTTAACTGCTGTAATAAGCTGAAACTAATCTCCTACCAACTCCAATATTAACAAAATCTATTGGAGCTCTAGATTAGAGCTCTAAGAGCACATCAAAAAATACATGCTTCTATAGTAACGCCCTCTAGGTAAGAGACCATATATATTCTTGTTATCTTGCTCAGAGAAAGGTGAATCCTTAGTAACAGACAGCCATTTTAGCTACTAAGACAACTTAAAAGGCTGTTCCAAATCTCTATATACTGGTAAGACTTTAATTGCCATTGTAATTAAAAAACAAACAAAAAAGAGGACAGTGGTAGTTTCCAGGCTCTGTTACTCAGTGCTTTCAGATAAATTATGAGGGAGTAAGAAGAATGTGGAAAACACCTTTTGTATCTCATAAACTTGAATGTTTGGGAGAGCAAGGTCTTGCTTGGGCTTGTTCCAATGTCTGTTCTAAACTTCTTTCATCATACCAATTTTACATCACAGCAAGGACCTTTTAACGTCAAACAATATCAGCATTCTCCTTTCTATTTTGGACAATGGCCATTAATCCACAAATCTACATGCTTTAATCACATTTTGCCTGTGCTTTTAGACTGAACATAAATATGAGATCATCCTAATTAATCACTGATCCTTACTTGTGTTCTCCAGTTTGGCCCATTATTTTAGTCTTTGAACCACATTTTTAAGACCCATTGACAATCTTTCCAGGCCAACAGCAGGAGAATAGCTTTTGATACTGATCCTTCATCTTTCCAAAACCTAGTGCTTGAAGAGTACATTTTATTTCAATGTATACAAACAAATTTTAAAGTAACTACCTTGTCAGGTTGAGTGAAAAAACGAGCTGGTAGGACTGGGTCTTTAGGAGATTCCAAACTGTATGTAGTGCTCTTTGACATAATGATATTCATGGCAACATCACACACAGTGTACAGTTTCTGCAATGGTATTTTTAAAAAAATTAGGCACTTAAGTAGGCAGCCTAGACTGAAAATTACAAATAATTCTAGAACATGCATCCAGTCTAAATAGTAAATTAATAAAAGCAATAGCCAGTGTAAGCTATGTTTTCACTAGTTTATTATTTACTACCAATAAAATACTAATAGAAAAAACGTTTAATGTCTATAAATACCATTTTTGTTTCATACCTTACACCAAAATGTTTAAATCAACACAAAACCATAATTAGTCACAAAGAATCACATACTTCATTCATTTTTGCATCATCTGGTCCTTGGGCATCTTTTGTTTGTTTAATATTTTCTACCATCTTTCTGATAAACGCATGACTGTTATTTTCATTTTTAGCCATTAGTATTTCCAGAACAAACCAAAGACATCTAAGAAAAAACAAGAAAAAAAGAAACACAATAGAAAAATAACCTTTGTTAAATAAAGATAAATAAATTCTAAATATAATGAACCTACATTATAACTCTTAAGAGGAAAAAAATTAAAAATAAACAAGCTACAAACCAGAAAGGGAAAAGGATGTATCACACGTACATATAAGAACAGGTCAGCAATGCAGACATGAGCTTCTCAGTCCCTTTTTAAAGCTTAATTAAATTCCTCCAAGGAAGCAGGTTAAAAAAGAAACAAATAGTGGAAAGAATGAAGTCATAGTTGTAGCTGTCACAGGAAGTGAAGAGTGCCTAAACAAGGGAGGCCTTGGATACTCAAGACCAACTGTAGTCTTGATGAGAAGTCTTCAAGAGAATATAACTATCTTATTAAATAATTAAGCACCTTCAGCAATAAAGAAGAAAAAGTCATCGTTGACAACCATGTGTGGTGACTTTGCTTAATGATGGAAAAATTTAAAAGTTTCAGTAGCATAGTAGTTTTAAAGTTAATTATATGATATATGCAGTAAAAAATAAAAAATGTTTTGTTTATGTAATATAAAGAGAGAAAGTGACAGGGCTGTAGTTGATACACAAAGGAGAAAAGTAATGGAAGAAGGAAGAGAGAGAAACGTGAACTAAATAAAGTATTATTCTAGAACAGAAATAACCTTCAAAATCTCAAGTACAGGATATGTGTTTCTAGGGTGGCTCTCTGGTAGAATGGCAATTACTCATGGCTATACTGGGGCAATTTAGAAATATAGCCAAAAATAGTAAATTCCTAAAGATATTTTCTCTATTTAAAAAAAAAAATGTTCTCTGATACAGAGATATGGCTAGACATTTTTACTAGTTATAATCATTTTAACATAGAACTCAATTTGGGAGAACTAAATGCTTTTATTTTTCAAAATGAAAACTGTGGCAAAAAAAAGAGTAATTGCTCTTTCCCATGCCATGAGTAGTAATAATTTAATTTCATTCTCCTGAGATAATATCTCAAATATGGAAAATATCTCTATGTATTAAGAAACTAAGAATTTTCTTTTTTTTCCTTTAATAGGGAGGTAAGGCATAATAAATTAATTGATTCAAAACCACAGGTTAGAAAACCAAATATTCGACATTCTCACTTTCATACTGTATTTACTATATCCCAAGAGTTAATCACAATTAAAAAAAATATCGAAATATCTTTTACAATTTTTATTGTAAAAAAAATACAGAAAGAGGACCAGGGTCTCAAGCTTACTACATTCTCCCATTCTAAACTCTGACATGTATTGTGTTTTCAATAATCTTCGAAAAAAGTACAAATGCCATAAACTCTACTTAGAGAAACATTAATGAAATTTTAAGTGAGAGTACTTCTCTAGTTATAAACTTGGCCCATAACTAAATTAGACTATTTCCTATTCCTCTGGTGGAAAACAGTTACTGTGAAGAAAAAATATGCTTACTACACAAGTAAAGGAGAATATTGCTTCAACTTATATAAAAAATCTACAGTTTCAGAAGGAAGTAGGAAAAGGTAAAGAATGAAATGGAAACTTTTAATGGATTACTTCAATAGAAAAGAAATGCCAGAGTGGTAGAGAAATAGAAGTACAGTAATTATGCTTAATTAAGTCTTAGGAAATTACATTAAAAATGTAAAATGAAGAGATGTTATTAAAAAAGACAAATAAGAGAGCAAATAAAGGAAAGCACCTCTAATATCCCCAAAATAAAATATATCCATAAACTAATTGAGATCCCATTATCAGCATTAAGGAGAAAAAACAACTTTCACAAAACATGAAAATGGGATGGAAAAATCTTACTCTTTAACATCTTTAAGTTGCTCAATATCCTGTACTTTGACATAATCTGGGTCATGTGCCAAAAGGTGAATTGTATATGGAACAACATACTCTGGTAGAAGAGATAATAATTTCTCTGAAAAAGAAAAAAAGAAAAGAAAAAGGAAAAAACCAATAAAACAAAAACACCCAGGTTAGAAAACCAAATATTAGACATTCTTGCTTTCATACTGTATTTCCTGTATCCCAAGAGTTAATCACAATATAAGAAAAATGTATTGAAATATCCTCTGTTGAGGTCTGTGATACATTATACAGTTTATTCATTCATCCATCATGTCCATTATTGAAATGTGTACTAAATACAGCATAGGCTGAGGCTACAAAGGCAAATATTTCAGGTTTAAAATCCATATGGAAAAAGTCACCAAAACAAATGACATTTACGACTGAGAGACATAAGATCTACTTTGCCTCAATATTTTATTTTCTCTTGTAAGCTGCTGAGCAAAATTAAAAACTTCTAGTAAGTCTTTCAGCCAGTATGGCACAAAATGAGAAAGTACAATTTGACACTATTTGTTAGAGCATCTTTTTTGTTTAAATTCAAATATTCTGATATGCTAAGATTAGCATGTTCTATTAGAGACGTCAGAATGGGAATCCTAACTAAGTTTAATGAAGGGTATGTAAAAGCACTTGTATTTATACTCTGGACAATTTCCATTTATATTTCCCATTTTCAAAATAAAAATTGAAATCAGATGTTTGATCTGGTGTATAATACATCACTTGTGTCAATAAAGCACCAAATTTTCTTTATTTCTACTGCTGAACTTCCAGAGAACAGTTTGTGCGTATCATTCATTTCAAGCCTGGCACAAAAGAAAAAGTAGTAAGGTTCAGGGTTTAACTATGTTCTAGGCCTATACTGGAATCTAAAAATACAAGGATGAATAAGATTAGGCGAAGAGTTTATACTTAAGCACCAACCAAGACAGAAGCTATATACTTCAATGTGAAAGGTACCCCGGCTCAGCGCCTGTGGCTCAAGTGGCTAAGGCACCAGCCACATACACCTAAGGTGGCGGGTTCGAATCCAGCCCAGATCCGCCAAACAACAATGATGGCTGCAACCAAAAAAAAAAATAGCCAGGCATTGTGGCGGGTGCCTGTGGTCCCAGCTGCTTGGGAGGCTGAGGCAGGAGACTCACTTGAGCCCAGGAGTTGGAGGTTGCTGTGATCTGTGAGGCCACAGTACTCTACCCAAGGGGACAACTTGAGGCTCTGTCTCAAAAAAAAAAACAAAAAAACGAAAGGTACCCTAAAATAATAGCTAACACATACCAAGCACTTTTTTGGGCCATGCATTATGACACATGCTTTATGTATATGATTTTTCATATCTCAATAATCAGAAGAAATAAGTACAATAATACCAATTTTACAAATAAGGAAACTAAGGCACAGATGAAGTAGCCAGCCCAAACATAACCACTAAATGGCAGAGGTAGGATGTGACTGCAGAACCATCACTTCTTCCAAGAGAAGAAAAGAAAACAAAGAAAGGAGGTTACAAAGAGCAGTAACACCAAAACTGTATTTGAAAGGATTCAAAAGGTGCAAAGCACTTTACTCCTTGGTGTTTGTTCATTTATTTGTTTGTCTGGAAGGGGCAGACAATTTCCAGATAAAGTTGACAACAGAGAAGAAAGACGGCTACACAAATTTCAGGTAATCTAGAATACACAGATAACAGTATTCATAGTAGGGCATGGACAGAGAAAAAGCTTGTAATTGAAACCTAGCATGCTAAGGCATTTCAACTTTATCCTATGAGCGATAGAGAATCAACAGGGATTTCAAGCAAGGAAGTGGTACTATCTAATCTGTTTCAGAAGGATAATTTAGATAGCAATATGGCATAGTAGGATTAGAGGGAACACTTACAACAGAGCAGTAGCATATACAAAAATCCAAGTGAAATACAACCAAGTAGGAGAGTAGCGGATAGATATTCAAGACATTTGGAGAAAGAATTAACAGAATTTGGTGATAAATGAGAGGGAGGAAAAGGTATGAAGAATGCCTCTGATTTCTGACTTGAGTAAGTGGATGAATTTTAATGCTGTTTGTTATACAAGTCATGAGGCATACCAACTAACCTCAATGGGATAAAAGTGAGCAGATGAAAAGCAGACACACAAGCACTGAAACTAATGTCAGCTACAGGGAAGAACAAACAAAGATCAAAGACATACTTTTTTCAACTAAAAGACAGCACTATTCTATTAAAAGCATCTCCAATGTCACCATTTTCCTTGGCCATTTATTTAAAGAAACTCAGGTTGATATTTAAATACCCATGTATTTACATTTTTAAAATGACCTATATCAAATGAACAGCAGTTGATAGCTTCTTAATACTAACTTCCTAAAATTATTTATTATTAGAGCTAATGAATAATAGTGTATCATTTTGTATTCTACAAAACTACAACTGTTGGGCTGAAAAAGAATACTTTCATTTTCCTATACGCTTACCACTAACAGCTGCATGCTGCTTCAGATACTCGCGTCTTACGTTTATATTTTTCACCAAACATTGTCTAGCATGAGCTCTTCTCTCTTTTACAGGATCTTTTGCACAAAGTGCACAGATTGCCATATACTCAAGTGGAAGTCGTAAGCGGGAAAGGCCTTTGTGAAGTTTCTGAGCAAATACTTGTCTTACTTGATAGCATTCATCCTGCAAAGACATAATTATTCCAGATTATTATCTACGTGGCAGCAGAGAATAACAACTTCAAATATGAAATCTACACTAAAGAAAGGTGAAAAAGTTAATCTACAATTGTTGCTTCATTGCACACAAGAACGAGATGGTGCGACTCGTGAAGTATTCACCAGGCCCTGATAACAACCAGCTACACGTGTGAGAAAATAAATGTACTTTTAAAATAGAAAATACTTGTAAAAAAAAATCCATCCTAATTTAAGTAAGATAGAAAACTTTAAAGCTTAAACACTATCTCATAATACAGTTTTTTCATTTACTGAGCAAGATAAAACTGCTGTCCAGTTTATACATTTCCATTCCATCACTAAAAAATCTATTCGGAGTAAATGCACAATTCTAGCTGGGCACAGTGGTGCACCCCTGTAATCCTAGCTACTCAGCTGGCTGAGGCAGACATAGTAAGACATCATGAAAAGAAAACAAAGAAGGGCTCAGCACCAGCCACATACATCAGAGTTGGCGGGTTTGAATCCTGCCTGGGCCTGCCAAACAACAATGATAACTACAACCAAAAAAAAAAGCCAAGCACCTGTAGTCCCAGCTACTTGGGAGGCTGAGGCAAGAGAATCCCTTAAGCCCAAGAGTTGGAGGTTGCTGTGAGTTGTGATGCCACAGCTCTCTACCCAAGGTGACACAGTGAGACTCTGTCTCAAAAAAAAGAAAAAAAAAGAGAAAAGAAAGCAAGCAAGCAAAGAAAACAGAAGAGAAAAGAAAATAGCAAGAAAGAACTCAACTCTGAAGTTACCCTGAGAACACCAAATTAATTTTAGTCCTATAATTAACCCAAGCTATTTACTACCCTTCTATATACCTGTTTATCTCACACTATTCCTCTCTCCTAAACTACCCACCCTTACTCTCTTAGCTAACTCCTACTCATCCTTAAAGACAGCTCATGCATCTTCTAGAAAACAGTGCATAATCTGCATGTATTTCGTGCTATCTCAACCCTTTGTACCTATCTCCAGCATAAATCTAGTATATAGTATCAAAATGATTGGTTTCTCTCTGTCTTGCGCATTGGTACTGGTTCCTTAAAGAGCTATGTCCTTATTCACCTTTGTCTTATAAGCCTAACACAATACCTGGCATATAGATGATCAGAATTTTTTCCTAAGCTTCAATACTTCTCCCTTATCCATGGAAAATACATTCCTGGATAAGGATGCTTGAAAATGAGAATAGTACATGTACATAAACACATATACACACTATGTTTTTTCCTATACACACACACACACACACACGATAGTTTATTATTTAAGCATAATAAGAGATTAACAACAATAACTAATAATAAAATAGAACAATTATAACACTATACTATAATAAAAGTTGTATGAATGTGGTCAGTCTCTCAAAATATCTTGTTATGTAACTAAAACTAGGGATAACAGATGAATATCTCTAATACTGATGCAAAAATATTCAATAAGATCCTAGCAAACAGAATCCAGCAACACATCAAACAAATTATACACTACGACCAAGTGGGTTTTATCCCAGGGTCTCAAGGCTGGTTCAATACATATAAATTCATAAATATAACACATCACATCAACAAAATAAAAAACAAAGACCATATGATTGTCTCAATTGGTACAGAAAAAAACTTTTGATAATATCGAGTATCCTTTCATGATCAGAACACCTAAGATAATAGGTATACAAGGGACATTTCTTAAACTGATAGAGGCCATCTACATCAAACCCACAGTCAATATTATATTGAATGTAGCAGCCCATACATATAGCCTATGGCTAGGAGGAGTGAGAGTTATGAGAAATACCTATATAGCTCAATAATGGAACACCTTGGTGAAAAGGGCATGGAGAGGGAATTTAGCTCTCCTAACAAGCATGAGAGCTCGCAAGATGAGAGCATTGGTTAATTGGCAGTCTCTATACCTGTGGTGTTGAGAAGTGCAAGATCAGCCTATATTAGGCTGGAGAAGGCAATCGGGGGCATGTGCAGTCTATCATGGACCCACTTACTCTGACTCTGTCTCCTCTCCTACCTGCAGAACACCAGCATGGCGTGTCTCTGCTGAAAATCACTACACTCTGTTAAAGACTAAGATCTATCTTTCTAAGAAGACTGCTTTACTTTCTCTCTCTCTCTCCTGCTGAAGCAGATAGCTCTCAGGGACCTAAAAGAAACTGTTCCTGAGCAAGGTAGCTTAGCGGTCTGCATCCGAAACCTAGTTAAGCCATGTGCGAGACTTGGCCAGTCACAGGCCCTGACACATTTCCACTAAGATCAGGAACCAGGCAACGTTGCCCACTGTTTCCACTGCTTTTTAACATTGTAATCGAAGTCTTAGCCATTGCAATCAGGCAAAAGAAGGCAATCAAGAGTATCCATATAGGACCAGAGGAGATCAAACTTTCACTCTTCACAGATGGTAGGATTGTATACCTGGGAAATCCCGAGACTCAACTACCAAACTCTTATAAGTGATCAAGGAATACAGCAGCATCTCAAGAAATCAGCAGCATTTATATATACCAACAATAGTCAAGCTGAAAAACCAGTCAAGGACTCTACTCCTTTTACAGTAGTGTCAAAGAAAATAAAATATCTGGGAAGAATGTACCTAACAGGACATGAAAGATCTCTATAAAGAGAACTATGAAACCCTGAGAAAAGAAATAGCTGAAGATGTTAACAAATGGAAAAGCATACCATGCTCATGGTTGGGAAGAATCAACATTGTTAAAATGTTCATACTACCCAAAGCAATCTACAGATTTAATGCAATCCCTATTAAAGCACCTCTGTCATACTTTAAAGATCTGGAAAAATTACTACTTCATTTTATATGGAAACAGAAAAAACCTCGAATAGCCAAGACATTATTCAGAAGTAAAAACAAATTCAACAAATTGTTTTAATTAGAAATAAAAACAAATGCTACCAGACTTCAGACTATACTATAAATCTACAGTGATCAAAACAGCATGGTCCTGGCACAAAAATAGAGAAGTAGATGTATGGAACAGAATTGAGAACCAAGGGATGAACCCAAACACTTATCGTCATTTGATCTTTGATAAGCCTATCAAAGATATAATTTGGGGGAAAGATTCCCTGTTTACAAATGGTGCTGGGTGAACTGGCTAGTGACTTATAGAGGACTGAAACTGGACCCTCACCTTTCACCTCTAACAAAAATTGACTCTCACTGGATAAAAGACTTCTTAAACTTAAGACATGCAACTATAAAGATTCATGGAGAGAATGTAGGGGAAATACTTGAAGAAATTGGCCTGGGAGAATACTTTATGAGGAGAAACCCCAGGCAAGTGAAGCAATACCAAAAATACATTACTAGGATGTGATCAAACTAAACAGCTTTGGCACTGCCAAGAACACAGTAAGTAAAGCAAGTAGACAGCTCTCAGAATGGGAGAGGATTTTTGCCGGCTATGTTTCTGATGACTGTCTGATAACCAGAATCCACAGAGAAGTCAAACTTATTAATAAGAAAAGAACAAGTGATCCCATTTCATTGTGGGCAAGAGACTTGAACAGAAGCTTCTCTGAAGAAGACAGGTGCATGGTCTACAGACACATGAAAAAATGTTCTCATCATCTTTAATCATCAGAGAAATGCAAATCAAAACCACTTCGAGATATCAATCTAACTCCAGTGAGATTAGCCCACATAATAAAATCCCAAAACAACAGATGTAGGTGTAGATGTGGAGAAAAGGCAACACTTCTGCACTGCTGGTGGGAATGCAAACTAATACGTTCCTTTTGGAAAGAAGTTTGGAGAACACTCAGGGAACTAAAAGTAGACCTGCCATTTGATCCCGCAATTCCTCTATTACCAAAAGACCAAAAATCACTTTGCAACAAAGATATTTGTACCAGATTGTTCACTGCAGCTCAATTCATAATTGCTAAGTCATGGAAGAAGCCTAAGTGCCCATCAACCCATGAATGGATTAATAAATTGTGGTATATGTATATCATGGAATACTATGCAGCATTTAGAAAGATGGAGACTTTACCTCTTTTATGTTTACATGGATGGAGCTGGAATATATTCTTCTTAGTAAAGTGTCTCAAGAATGGAAGAAAAAGTATCCAATGTACTCAGTACTTTTATGAAATCAATTTATAATTACTCACACTTTCTTGTGAAAGATAGATCACAACTATAGCCCAGGATGAAGGAGTGCACTGGAGGGGAAAAATGGGGGTGGGGGGAGGTTTAATGGATGGAGGGTAAATGGTGGGACTACACCTATGGAGCATATTGCAAGGGCTCTATAATCGATTATCAAGTATAAAACATAAACGTCTTAACACAATAATTAAGTGAATGAGGTGAAAGCTATATTAATTAGTTTGATGTAAGCACTCCAAATTTTATAAAAAATCAACACATTGTATCCTACATATGCATAAATGTATTCATGATCTATGTGTATATGACTAAATAAAAGGAAAAATATATTAAAAAAATAAAAATAAGGGCGGTGCCTGTGGCTCAGTGAGTGGGGTGCCAGCCCCATGTATGGAAGGTGGCAGGTTTGGACCCAGACCTGGCCAAACTGCAACAACAAAAAAGTAGCTGGGCATTGTGGTAGGCCTCTGTGGTGCCAGCTACTCAGGAGGCTGAGGCAGGAGAATCGCCTAGGCCCACGAGTTGGAGGTTGCTGTGAGCTGTGTGATGCCACAGCACTCTACCGAGGATGATACAGTACGACTCACTCTCTCTCCACCAATAAATAAATAAATAAAACTAGAGACAAGAGAGGACTACCATTCAAACTTTTCAAAGTGACACAGAATATAGACCTTCATGATTACACCTTACTCTCCACCAATTAATGGAGAGTATTAATTGGGTACGGTGTGTTTCACATTAACATAACCTTATGTACAATATTTCTTCAAATGATCATTTAGGTTTTTAAAAAACCTCAGTCATAATATCTTGCTTTTATTTTTAAATCCTCATTTTGTGTATCTTCTTTCACTTAACTTCAATTTTATTCTAAGTTTATTTTAATATCAAATGCCAACTTACAAAGACGTAATTTGGCTTTCACAGAAATATTTTCTATTATCTACCCTCCCACTCAACAAAGTTAAAATTAACTTATTCTTTCCTCAATATTTACTCCTATTGGGGAGAGGAGTCTTCATTATCTATTTATTATGAAAATATTACTGAATGAGTAAAAATCAACGTATCATAGATATATCCAGAAATGAACATGCCATTCATTAAAAAATTAATCTTAGCTGTGTACAGTGGCTCACACCTGTAATCCTACTACTTTGTGAAGTTAAGGTGGGAGGATCACTTGAGGTCAGAAGTTTAAGACCATCCTGAGCAAGAGTGAGAACCCTTGCTACTAAAACAGAAAAATTAGCCAGACATAGAGGCATGCGCCTGTAGTCCTGGCTATCCAGGAGTCTGGGGCAGGAGGATCACTTGAGCCCAGAAGTATGTGGTTGCAATGAGCTATGATGATCCCACAATACTCGAGTCTGGACAGCAGGGCAAGACCCTATCTCAAAAATAAGTAATCTCTACTCAAATATTATTGCTGCCCCCTACTTTGACAGTATATATAGACAGAATTGCACTCTATAACCCTGGGTAGAGCATAGTGGCCCCAGCCTCACTTACAGCAACCTCAAACTCCTGGGCTCAAGTGATCCTCCTTGCCTCAGCCTCCTGAGCAGCTTGGAATACAGGGCCTCCCTCAAATGCCCAGCTAGTTTTTTTTCTTCCTATTTTTAGTAGAGACAGGATCTTGCTCTTGCTCAGGTTGTTCTCAAACTCCTGAGCTCAAGTGATCTGCCTGCCTTCCAGATTGCAGGACTGAGCCACCATGCCCAGCCATTAGTTTGACAGTGTCTTCAACAAAGACCATGTTTTTGTCCCTCTCCCTAATCCTTTAGGATCCAACAACACAATGCAAATTAACTGCAATGTCAATCTTTGAATCATCATTAAAGCAGCAGGCAGATTTTCAAAAAGTCATTAAAGTGGTATGGGAGAACTAGTCAAATCACAGGCAAGGCAACTAATATACAACCGAAGTAAAAAAATTGACAGAAATGATGACATATTGGTACTTCAAGAGAATCATTTGAATATAGAATTTTAAAAGGTGCTACTTAAAACTGAGGAAGCCTTTGATTTTTTTTTTGTAAAGATGACTATCTTTTTGGCTAAAATTAAGTAAATATAATTTTATCAGAAAAATGTACTCATAAAAGCAAATACTTGTTACTTTCACCAGCAGGGTTATAAAAAGTAACTGTTAAACACAACAAAAAAAGCAGGCGGTATCTAATGGTACAAAGACGCCCCTCAAGGTAAAGTTCCAATCAAAGCTTTTACTCATTACTGACTATGAAATTAATTTTAAATTAGATTAAGTTAAATTTAGTCTAAGTAATTTACCTTAAGCAAATTCACTTTTAGTATCCTTTTCTAATACAACTCATCCTCAGAATTATTGTCCTAATCAACACTATTTTCTGTTCTCCCAATAGGTTGTTAGCTTCCTGAGGACTAAAGCAATGACTTAACTTATCTTGGCATTCCAGAACCTATTTATAGCACATAGCAGTATAATTTTTTTATGAACTAAGTTCCAAATTCTAAAATCTAAGCAATTATTAAATTATGATATTAATATATCATATTATTGAGTATCTATTCCTCTAAATTTACTTTTTGTTAAAATACATGACAAGGGCCTCCTAGATACAACACTGCCTTTTAAGAGCCTCAACTCAAAAATAAATAAACCACATGAATTTAAGTAGCTAAAGCACAAAGCAAAGTTTTCTATGTACCTCAAAAATTGCAGATAAAACCCAGAGAATTAAAAAGACTACTTTCAGCTAAAAGAATACGAGCTGTTTGTGAAAAAGGTGGTGTCTGAGACTGATTTGCAGAAACAGTTGGGCTGGATGTATAAAAATGGAAGGGTAAGAATAAAATCAGAGGCAGCAAAGTACAAGTCACATAAAAGAAAAAGAAAATTATTCAGCTACACCAAAATGAGGGTAGGTAAAGGACGGCAAACAAAACAAGATGTACAGTTAGGACTAAATACTAGAGGGGTTCGAATGCCAAGTTATAAAATATGCGCAATTTTTACAAGCATGAGCCCCTAATTATTTTTTGAAAAGGAGAATAATCTGATTGAAACTATGATTAGAAAAATTTATCCAACAATAAAGTAAGCTTTGGTGAAAGCTAATGATGGGTATAGCAAAAAAAGTGGTTAAGAATGTATAAATAAAAATGATATAACAGATATCATAGGCCAGAATTATGTAAACTTTAGTAACAAGGTATAAGGACATGCAAAAATGTCAAATATAAGTCATGCCTTTAGGTCTAAGAAATGCCATTTAGGTTTAACACTTATTGAGACTCTACAACTTAAGAGAATAAATTTGGGAAATACTTTTAAATTCAGTTTTATATTCACAGAACATAAAAGTCTGAACAATCTGTCCCATTTAAGTGGCACCAGAGATTTTTAAAAAACTTAATGTTGCTAATATAGTAGCCACTCATAAGGATCATGAGGTGGCCGAAGAAGAATGTCTACGTGTTGAATCTAATCCTGGACAGATCCTCACAGAATACACACATTTAAAGAGAAAGAACAAGAGCCAGAAAATATAGTCAGAAAAGAAAAAATCAAGAGACAGAAATCAAACAAGAGAGTTTCAAGGATAAAGGAGCAATAAGCTGAGTCAAATGATGCAGAAAGAACAATGAAGCCTGATAACATCACTGGACTTGAGGACTTCGATAGGGTGTTCTGGAAAACAAGGCAAATACCAAAATATGTATAGGGACGAGAGGATAAGAAAGAAAAAGACTTTGATTACACTTTCTTGAGGTCTGAAAGCTTAAAAAGAGGAGATAGGCACATGGTTTAAAGAAGTAACAGAAATAGGGGAAAGTTTTATTTAGAATGAGATAACTTGATATGCTTGTAAGTTGTGAGAAGATGCTAATAACTGATTGCTACCATTGGGACATATTCCATAGTCAACAGAATTCCAAAGAAATCTTAAAACTTCAGCTATATGAACTTTCACCTTGGGAATTTGGTACCTGAGATGGCAATGTATATACTACAGTGCTAGAAAAGAAAGCCTATACTTTTGCACATAATAATACATAATGCTTGGCAGTTAATTTGTATATATGTATATACTATAAGTTTGTAACAAAGGCTATCTCTTTTTATATTTTCAAAAATTTTTATATATTTCTACACTTTTAATTTATACTTCAATAATGATAGTACCATTACTCTAAGAAATACCAAAAATCAACAGATTGCCAATTCAAAAACATAAATACAAAGGTTTTCTAAGAAATGTAATATATATTTTAAACAATTTTCAGTTTCTTACAAAATAAAATTATCTACAAAATTAAATAAGGAAACTAAACCAGGAAGTTAGGTGCTTACCAAATTCTCATTGCTCAAATAGTCTTATCTAAATAACAACAAAATTAGAACAAATCATAAACAGGATTTGGAATAGCTGTTTTAAAGACTAAAGTACCAGAAACTGACAAAATGTTTACAATTTAAAAATAGATGATTGTGTCTAGGGGTTATAGATAAGCAGCAATTTTTAATCTAGAGAGAACAGGAGAGGCGAGGGGAGAATTACAATGATCCCTGAAATAAATTAAGATTACTTGGAAAAGAACAGAAAAACTAAGTGTAAAATAACCACCCAAGTCCATCCTCCCAGTGACTTGGGAAGCTGAGACAGGAGGATCACTTGAGAGTAGGATTTTGGGATTAGGTGGAACAACACAGCAAGACCCTGTTTCTAAAAAACAAGTTAAAATTTAGTCAGGCATAATGCTGCATGCCTGTAGTTCCAGCACTAGGAAGGCTGAGGCGCTTGAGCCCAGGATCCTGTTCAAGGGTACAACGAGTTATGATCTTGCCACACTGCACTTTAAACAGAGTGAGACCTTATCTTAAGAAAAAGAAGAAAGGAAAAGGAAAAAGTAATAAAGAGGAGAGAAAACAGAAATTAAGAAAAAAAGAGAACTACTACAAATAACAAGAATCAACTGTACTGTGTTAGCAACCCAAAACTCAAATGACAGTTTTAGAACTCTGCAATGTTTCTCATGCACAAATTTTTCAAAAGAAAATATATACATTCTAGATCTTAATCTAAATATCATAGCAGATGGTTTTCTTCCTGAAAGTCAAAGCCCATGTAGTCATTTTACACTGCCATTTTCCTTACGTTGATAGCTAATGCGCATAGCTGATACTGTTCTAATGTGATGATTTCATGGTAACAGGGTTCTTGTGCTAGCTTCACAATAGCACTCCCAGCAGCAAGTCTCAGGCGTGACATATCTGGTTTACTGAAAAATGAGCAAGAATGCATATAGATTAGCTTTCCAAATGTCTACATAAAACTCTTCCTAATTTGTATGTTTGATTTTATAAAAATTGTTCTAAAAACGAGAAAAATGAGAATGTGTAAATGTTTGTGTATCCCCCAAAAATCATCTTACAATTCAAACACCAAGGTGATTATACTAGGAGATGAGGTCTTTAGGGAGGCAATTAAGTCATGGGGGTGGAGCTCTCATGAAGGGGATTAGTGCCCTCATAAAGGTGGCCAGAGGGAGCCTGCCTGACACCTCTGCCATTTGAGGACATAGCAAGAAGATCAAGTTTGTGGACCAAAAGTCTACAAATTAGGAAAGGGCCCTCACCAGAACCCAACCATACCGGTATCCTTATTTTGAACTTCCCAGTTTTCCAAACTGTGAGAAATAAATTTCTGAGTAGTTTATAAGCTACTCAGTCTACAATATTTTGTTATAGCAGCCCAAATGGACTAAGAAAATATTTTAGTGATAACTAAACACCAAATTATGTACACTTAGCTGTGGAAGATGATGCCTAACATTATGAAATTCTTCTCTTAAACATAAGTCTATGATAGTGTCACTAACGTCATTTAATTCTGCAAAAAATAGCTAATAGGCAAGCCTACTAAAATCTATTTATAAGTTTAATTATAAAGTTTTAATATTCTACTATAGATTTTTTGAGATATGTTTACGTATAGATTAGAAATAAAAATGTCTTAACCGTATATCAACCACAACTACTGTGCTCGGCACAGAAGAAATATAACAAAAGCAGATAGAGTGGATAACACATTACTATTCTAAACTTTTTGAATATTACCAAGAAACTCTTTTTCAAGTTCAAGGACAGAAAACCACTAGATGAAGCACACTTCACAGTTATCTACAGTACTAAATACATTTAAACAATTTCCCCTAACATAATGATTTATTAGCTAAATTAACAGAGATCTTAAACTAATGGATAGAGGGCAAAGTCATACTGCTTGGAGTATCATTCAACATTCATATTAAGTATCTCTATTTTATATATTACAGTAAGGGGGATTTAAAAGGAAAGATATAGTCTTAGTTTACTAAGATCTAATGACCTAGTAAGTTAAAGTCTCTTCCTTTATCTTTCTAAGGATTGTGTAAAAAATACTGACTGAATGCTTGCCAGTATTAGTAAGGTTCTGAAGTTGCAGGACACATCTCAAAGGTACTTTTCAATTCATCAATTACAATATTCCAAATGGCTATTAAGCAGATAAATAATACTTCTTACTGCAGAGAGTACATGCCAGTGGTTGAATGTTTATCCCACAGGCATGGACAAGAGATGCTGCCTATATATTTGTCCTTAAAATTTCCCATCTAGACAAGAGGTTTTTATTTAATTTAATCCAACAAGCTTAAAAAACAAAACAAAACAAAAAAAACCTCATGACATGTAATTCCAGGAAACTTTTAGTTTCTGTTTTCAGCTTTATTAAGCAGAAGAAACTTTCCTTCAAATAAAACCTTACACAAAAGTTTAAGATGGAAACCCACAAAAAGCCTCCTGGGTAAGCAAAGGAAAGAATGCTACGCCTAGCCCCAAGGCTCTATCTACTTTGTTTCTACAAGAAGGAATTCTTACTCCCACCCCTAGGTAGGCTCTTGAATGTTTCTTAATATCATATGGGTTCCAAAGAACAAAGCTTCCATGATACTGTATGCTAGACATACCATTCTAATTACCTTACATACTTTAATATATAATTTCTTACAAAAACCCTATAAGGAGATATTATATTTTACAGATGAGGAATCTGGGACAAGAAGTTAAATAATTTATTCATAAATAAAATCAGCTGATCAATGGTGGAAGGTGAAACCTGAATTTGAAGCTGGCAGTATGCTTTCAGTGTGCCTCCAATATGCCTCCACCACTAAAGTATACTGCCTCTAAAGTTTATACAGCTGAATATTAACTGGGCAAATAGGTATAAAATAATATATTAAGAGGCAAAATGTTTAGCCTTCAGGGAAAATTTTTTTTTGCTCTACCAGGTTGAGCTGATCAGCACAAAAATATCTCAAATTCCATAAAAATTTTATATCAAAACCTACTTATTATTTATAAGTCCTGAACAGAGGCACATAAAAATTAAGGGAGTAGAGAGATGGAAAAAATTAGAATATAAAAAATTAGCTAGATGATAGTATATACAAAATGAATAGTTTACCAAGCTTTACATTTTTCTATTTTATCTGAGTAGAATGCGCTACTGTTAACATTCTATGCAAATATAGTATAAGTAAAACATACAAGGAGAATAAAATGAAGAAGAAAGGTAGAAAGCAGCTGGTAGTCACTTTTTTATGTTTTTTCATGAAAGTATTTAAACTAGATATATAAAGGAGTAAGTTATTCTCCTATTTTGTGTTACCAAGAAGTGACACTAATGGCAACTATGTTTACATAGAGAAGAAACTGCTAAATTTTAGCTAACACTGACATAACCACCACGGCCATCAACAGTGGCTCATTACTAGATGCCAGGTAGTGTTTTAAATACCTTAGGTAAACTACCATGTTTCCCCCAAAATAAGACACTGTCTTATATTTATTCATTGTCAAGAAGACACACTAGGGCTTATTTTCAGGGGATGTCTCTGCCCCAAAATGCATCACTAGGTCTTATTATCGGGGTAGGGCTTATATTTAACAAATGCATAGAAATCCTGCTAGGGCTTATTTTTGGGGTAAGTCTTATTTTCAGGGAAACACGGTATGCACCTAGTCACTGAAGAGCTCTGATGGGGAAATAAAGATTAAAGTTAGATTAAAGATTTAAGTTAAAGTTATTTTCATGCCAGCTAAAACAATATCCACACTACAGTGAAGGACCAAGAAGTAATTTTGTCTTTCAAGTTA
>CAUYQV010104254.1:0-16996 GCA_963574575.1 Galagoides demidoff | reverse complement strand
GGGTGGGAGGAGGGCGCATGGGCTGAGTGGATGGGGCAGCCCGGAGCCAGCCAGGCAGTTTTATTGAAATATTTTTAAATAATTGCACGTGTTAGTCTCATGTGTCAGCAATGCTGTATCTGGTTCAGTGATCCCCAAGGGACAACAAGCCCAGGGCTGGACCAGAAGTGCTCTGTCCCTCGAGTCCACGCTGAGGCTCCCCTATACGGAGAGAAGAGCCAGTCAGCCCATCTGGGGCTGGCACTGTCCGGCAAGTGCACTGTGTCCTCACAGGGTGTCCTGAAGGCCATAGGTGGAGGCCTGAGAGCACAGGCCCCACTGCTAAGAGCGTGCCCCGGGCAGCTGCAGGCTGGGCGTGGGTGGCTTGGCGTGGTGCCCTCGGTGGCAGAGGAGACTGCCCGCCTCACAGTTCAGGTTGCGGTAGCGGGCAACAGCTGGTGTGGGGCGGGGGCACATGGACAAGAAGCCGAAGCTGAAGGGGCCGAGACAGCAGCCCGGACAGGGCAGCCCCTCGTCAGGCTCCCGGGGAGCTGAAGGGGGCGGTGAGGGTTCTGTCCGCTCTAGGGCTGCTGCCCGGGGCAGGCTGTGCTGGGCCCGGTTCCAGGGCTCCCCAGCCCAGCCTTGTGGGGAGTTAACCACCACAGCTGGGGGGTTGTTGTTGAGGGGAGGTCCTGATCTAGGGGACCAGGGTTGGGAGGCTGAGGAACAAGTGCTGATAAAGTTGTCTGTGGACACGGCCAGAGGCAGCTGGGGAGCTGGTCCTGGGAGTTCTGGCTCAGGGCTGCTGCCCCCACACTCCATCGTCTCTTCAGCTGAGGGGCCGACGGGGGGAGGGCCAAGACCTGGCAGTGCTGTCTCCATACGTCGCGGGAGCTCAGGGGATGAAGGTAGTGAGCGGCAGCGGCGGGCAGGTGTCCCAGGCTGGACCAGGTTCTCTGGAGTGGTCACTGAGGGCAGCTGGGTGAAGGGCAGTGGCGATGGTGGTACAAGGGGCAGGGGGGCGACTGGCTTGCTGGGTGTGTCCAAGAGCTTGATCTTGCCACCCCGGAGGTCTTCCCGTAGTGAGAATGGGTTGACTCGAGTCAGACTATCCCCCCAGTTGGGGGGTGATTCTGGTGATGGGGGTAGGAAGAGGTCTGATCGGCTTCGGGAGAGCCGGGGGTCTGGCCTGGGAAGTGTAGCAGAAGGACCCCCTCTTGGAACAGACCCTGTAGACAGAGAAATCTGGGATCACTGATCTCTGCATTTGCTCATAGTTCCCTGAGGGCTTCATTGTTTTCTCCAAGGCTGGCAGGACAGGAGTTTAGAAAAGGGAGACCCACAGTGTGCTGTTGTAAAGGAGGATGTCACCTCCACCCCCTTTTACCTCTTCTTTCCTTCTTCCTCTTCCTTGGCCTCTAGCATTAGGAAGCTGTCTTCTTTGAGATGTCCTTCTTCTATCCACCCTACCTTGCCCTGACTCCCAGTCTTCTCAACTAATAAACACATTTAAGCCTCCCCCATATAATTCTCTGAGTTCTACAGAGAGAAGCAACAAAGGGACTTTGCTGGGTCAAGGCCATGCTCACTTACCTTGATTCTGTGTCAGGGGGGTCCTAGTGAGGGGGGCTGGCTCAGGCAGCTGCTCTAAGATCCATTCCAGGTGCTGGGTGATTTCAGAGAAGGGGGCACGGGTGCTGGGTTCCATCTGATGGGTAGAGACAGGGACAGCATCATTCAGTATTCCAAAAGGGGATCCCTGAGTTTTCTTCCCACCAGCTAGGACCAATAGGGCAGCCATGTCAGCTCAGGGATCTCAGGGATGGGGGTGGGAGAGAGGGCAAGAAGGACAGTGAGACTCTTACACTGCAGCAGTGGATGGCCAGGAGCAGGAAAGGTAGCGGGCAGTCATCCTCCACCAGGGTTCGGAAAGCAGGCACATCTAGGCCAAAATCCTATGGAGAAAGACAGGAAGGGCCTCCTAGTCACCTTCCCTTGGGTTCTTCTGCATCCCAGTCAGGACCTCAACCTCCAAGGACCCCTCCTTGGTTGTGGGCTGCCTCATCTGGAGTTGTTCCTTTTCAAACGTAGAGACATTTACCTCAGTGCGGGGTAGATAGTCAGGGTCTGCAGGTACTCGGGCGATGAGCTCACAGAGGACAATCCCAAAGGCAAAGACATCAGCCTGGGGTAGGAGATAATAATGTCAGGGGGAGGGATTAACAGTTTTCATTTCAGAATTTTTTTTTTTTTTTGCAGTTTTTGGCGGGGGCTAGGCTTGAACCTGCCACCTCCAGCATATGAGGCCAGCGCCCTACTCCTTTGAGCCACAGGCGCCGCCCTTCATTTCAGAATTTTTTCAGAATATACCAGAATTGGGGGGAGGGGGCGAGGCAGATCTTGACAGTGTTTATGTGTTGGAAGGTGCCGGTGAAGGGCATGGGGAATCTTGAGGGCTCCTGAATATCTACTAGGGTTCTTGTTGAGATGAAAGGGGCTTTTGGGGAGTATCTCAAGGGTCTCTGGAGGGCTTGGAGATCTAAAATGTTGACATCTTACCTTCTCATCATATAGCTCACCCCGCAACACCTCTGGAGCCATCCAGTATGGGGAACCCACCACAGCCAACGGCTCCTTCCTTGCCCCTTCCCTGCAGGGGCAGGGTGGTCAGAAACATCCTCCACAGGCAAAAGGAGATGAAATGAACCCCCCTTATGCCCCAAGGGATATGCCCCTGGGGGCTTCACTCAAATAGAGGCCCTCTGGGAGATGTGAGGGGAATGGGCATTCATCTCACCTATACACAGGAATCTTTTCAGCCAGCCCAAAGTCACCCACGACAGCTGTGAAGCCTCGGTCTTCCCGTCGGATCAGACAGTTCTGACACACATACATAGAGCATCCCAACACATCCATCACCTTCTGCTCTCTGGTCTCCTGATATACAACCTAAAGCCCTGTCACTTCAGCATATCCCCAACCCTCTCTAATCTCCCAGTGCTCTGGTGTACCCCAATAGTGCAACCTCACCCAACACTCTAAGCACAAGATAATACTCAGTCCCTCAGAGTACTCCCCGACCCCAGACCCCCAACATTCCTCAACGCCTGCCTATTCTAACATCCCAATACATCTTGTACACACATTCCAACATTTACCACCCAGTTACAACCTACTAGTCTCCAGCCCTGCCCCAGCCTACCTTGGATGTGAGGTCCCTATGGAATACACCTTTGGCATGCAGGTACCGCAGCCCTCGAGCAATGTCTAAAGCCAGATGGAGCCTGACCGTCCAGGATAGGGGTTCAGGAGAGCTGAGCAGCTGTTCCAGGGTCCCCCCATTCATATACTGGGGCAAAGGAGAAGAGAATGAAAGTTAGGCTTCAGTGTGTATTCTAGGCCTCCCACTTATAAGCCAGGGGATACTCAGGAGGATCACAAAGAATGGTGAATCTGTGCTCTAGGGCTGTCCTAGAACACGAATGGGGGGAAGTTCAACTCAGTAGCCACTGGCCATATGCAACAATTAAATTAAAATACTTAAATTTAAATAATTAAATTGAACTTATTTAAATTTAAATATAATTAAACATTTAGTTCCACATCAAGCCACATTTCCAGTACTCCAACCTAGCCATATGTGGCTAGTGGCTACAGTATTGGACAACACAGCTTAAGAACATTTCCATTCCTGCAGTAAGTTTTGTTGGACAGTACTCTTTTAGGAGATAGAGGGAATGAGACCAACTGAGGCCTTTTATATGTGGTTTGCCTGAAGGAAAGTTCAGGGACGCCTCCCCAGGGAGGAGGTCCTGTTGCCTCTCATTATTCCTCTGTAGATCCATCAGGCCCGCAGACTCCCTTTCTCCTTGGTGCTGTGTGTGTGAGGGGGAGCCCCCCTTCCTGGCCTATCCTCACCTCTGTAAGAGCGTGCAGCTGTCCCTGGTGCACACAGACCCCCATGAACCTGGAAAAGGATAGAGAAGATAGAATGGTAGGCTGTAAAAGCCTTCACTCCTCCATAGTTCCCACTTTTCCTTTGGGTTTTTCTCTTTTCTATCCTACCCAGCAAGCCGCTGGGGCCGCTCACCTTAGGATGTTAGGGTGCCGGAGCCGGTTCATCAGCTGCACCTCCCGTAGCGTGTTGCCCCGGTTACTGGGGAGCTTGTTCATCTTCAGCACCATGACTTGCCCTGACTGTCGGTGCCGAACCTGGGGGCGGCAGGGGCTGGCGAGTGCTGGGCAGGTCGCCTGAGCCCAGGCCCTCTTTCCCTCACTCCAGGCCCCCTAGTTACAGATTCCCATTGAAGGATCGGTCCCGCCCCTCTGCCCTCTTGGTCGGTCCTACCTTGTATACCTCAGAAAAGAAGCCGGCCCCGATCTTCTCCGCGCAGTGGAAATCGTCCACGCGCGCCAGGCTGGACACAGCGCTGCGGAGAGCCCGGTAGGAGGAGGGGCGGCCACGGCCCGGGCCTCCGCCCGCGCCCCCCGGCCCCGGGGGCCCCTCCCCCGGCGCCTCTCCGGGCCCGGGCCCAGGGCCCCGCAGTGGGGGCCGTTCCCCGGCCATGGCCGGGCCCCCAGCCTGGGCCTGCCTCACATGGCAGGGTCCCCGGGGCCCGGGCAGGCCGCTTTCGCCATTGGCGCGGGCCCAGCCCGATCCCAGGCGCAGAGACTACCTCTCCCGCCCCTAGAATGGAAGATCTGCCTAAGATCTTGGGCCCGCCCCCGCCGCACCCGCTTGCTGGGCTAGGGTGGACGCCGGTCCACTTCGCGAAGGGCCTGGGCAAGGCGGCGGCTGTGGTGGCAGCGGAGACGACCGTGGCAGCGGCGCTCCCGGGCGCCGGCGGGCTGGTTCCCAGCAGGCGGAGGCGGGCGGGCGGCGGCGTCGCGGCTTTGCCGCTGGGGCTGAGGCTCCGCGGCCTGCCGGGGGCGGGGTTGGGCCAGGCCTCCGCTTAACTCCTTCTAGCCCGGCCTCCGGGCAGCAGCCACGCCCCCTCAGGTACGCACCCCCATCCGCATGCCCTGGCCTCTACGACTTGGCGGATAGGTCAGCCGCGGGGGCCCGAGCTTGAATAACTGGAGGGAAGTAAGGGCTGATGGTGCGTACACGAAGCTCAAATGTCTTTAAGTTGCCCTGGGAGTTCTTTCTCCCTTCCTTCGGGTCACTGTCCATAGAGGGCCGGGCTCAGGAACCTGCCCAATCCTTGTGTTCTGTGGAACAGCAGGTCAGAAAAGTAGACCTTCAGACCCAGGCTCAATCAGAGGCAGCCCAACAACCTGTCCACCTTCCTGGCCCGCGCCCCGTCCCACACTGCCCATTTCCCAAATCTCTTTGACCCCTACACTTAAACCTCTGGACTCCCTAACTCCTTCTCCTCTCTTGGGGGGTTATGAAACCCCAGGGCTGTAGGGAGCCCTTGGCCGGCCGATCACTGAATTGGCCCTGACTCCTCCTCACTCCATCCCGCCTCCGCCGCCTAAAGTTCAGATTCCAGGGCCCCCGCCTAGTAACCACCCAGCCGGGACCTTCCTCTGAGTACCCTGTCCAAAAGACCCTCTTACGAGAAGCCGCTACCTGCAGGGAAGCCCCTCCTGCGAGACCCCATCCCTCAGCAAGAACTGGCCCCCTCAAAAAAGGCTTCCCCCCACCCCAGTCTTCCTCAGCGAGATTCCTCCCTTTTAGGGGGACCTTTTCTCAGTATGATACCGCCACCATCAGTGTGTACCAGCAATCCTCGGTGTGTGCCTCCTACGCAGAGAGACCCCCACCTCTCGGAGTGACTCCCCCAGTCATTGTGACCCCTCCTTTCAAGGTGACTCCTCCCCTCAGTGCGGCCCAACCCTCATCAGTGTGACCCTCTTCAGCAGGTTCCACCCTCCATCACTTAGGAATCCGGTCTGCCCCCTCAGGCCGGAGGAGGGTATGCAGCTGGTCCCTTTAAGTTGTCGCGGGGGTCCTGGGTGCGCACGCACAGTATTTAGACACTGTACGCTCGCCGTACCCGACGCTTCCGCTTTTGCTGCTAGCTCCTCCCTCCGGGCCATCCGCGAAATAGCCAATCGTCTGCAGTGTTGGGTGCAGTAGTAGGGTTCCCGCGGTAGATTGCTCACCTAGCCGTTTCTGGCGTCGGTGAGCCGCCTGCCACCTAGCGGGAGTGAAAGCTTAGAGTCTCCGATGTGGAGGCAGGCGGAGAGCTAGCTGGAGGGAGCAAGGCGGAGTTCTCGTTAAGATTTTCAAAGTTTAGGCTCAGCGCCTGTGGCTCAAAAGGCTAAGACACCAGCCACATACACCTGAGCTGGTGGGTTCGGATCCAGCCCGGGCCCGCCAAATAACAATGACGGCTGCAACCAAAAAAAAAAAAAAAAATAGCCGGGCGTTGTGGCGGGCGCCGGTAGTCCCAGCTACGTGGGAGGCGGAGGCAGGAGAGTAACTTGAGCCCAGGAGTTGGAGGTTGCTGTGAGCTGTGATGCAACCGCACTCTACCCAGGACGACAGCTTGAGGATCTGTCTCAAAAAAAAGAAAGATTTTCAGAGTTTAGCATTTCTAGATCAATGATAAGCGGAGAAAAAAATTATCGTAAGGAGAATCCGCATCGCGGGAGTGACCGCCTTCAAACGGAGTCCTGTCACACGTTTCTGAGAGTTGGAGCCAGGAAGTACTATTTACTTGTCAGAGTAAAATTACAAGAAGAAAGACCGTCTTAAATGATGCGCATTGCCTTAGGGTCAAGAGAAGGCCAGATGCTGTCGTGGTAGGCACAAGTTTGGAGAGAGAACAAGAGACATTCCAGGATCAATTTAAGAACAGCCTCTGCCCAAGGGCATGTACCTCACGTTCATTTTTCCGGAGATATTGGGTCCCAGCACAGTACGCTAATTTAGCACATTAAATTAATGGTAACATCACAACGATTTAATTTGTGAACTTGCTGTCTGCAGTTGTATAAGATCTACAAACACTAGGAATTTATGCCTTATTTTAGTAATATCAGATCTTTTTTTTTTTTTTGAGACAGTCTCATTTTGTTACTCTGGGTAGAGTGCTGTGGCATCACAGTTCACAGCAAGCTCCAACTCTTGGGCTTAAGTGATTCTCCTGCCTCAGCCTCCCTAGTACCGGGACCACAGGTGCCGGCCACAATGCCTGGCTTTTTGTTGTTGTTGTTGTTGTTGTTTTTTTGAGATGGAGCCTCAAGCTATCCCCCTGGGTAGAGTGCCATGGCATCATAGCTCATAGCAACCTCCAACTCCTGGGCTCAAGCAAGTCTCCTGCCTCCACTTCCCAAGTAGCTGGGACCACAGGCACCCGCCACAACACCCGGCCATTTTTTGGTTGCAGCCATCATTGTTGTTTGGCGGTCCTGGGCTGGGGATTCGAACCTGCCACCTTACTTGTACGTGGCTGGTGCCTTAGCCATAGGCGTCGAGCCCATTTTTGTATTTTAGAGTGGTGGCCCCCAGGCCCTGGACCACAGACTGGTAGCTGTCGCAGTCCGTAGCCTGCTAGGAACCAGGCTGCACAGTGGAAGGTGAGTAGCTGGTGAGGGAGCAAAGTGTCACGTTACAGTTGCTCCCCATCACTTGCATCATTGCCTGACCTCTGCCTCCTGTCAGATCAGCTACAGCACTAGATGCTCATAGAAGTGTGATGCTTACTGTAAATTGCACAGACAAGGGGTCTAGGTTGCGCACTCCTTGTGAGAATCTAATGCCCGATGATCTGTGGTGGAGATGTAATGCACTTCAGTCACTCCAAAGACGTCCCCATCTCGTCTGTGGAAAAATTGTCTTCCATGAAACTGGTCTCTGGTGCCAAAAAGTTGGAGAACATTGTTTTAAAGGTTATCATTTGATGGTTATAACCCAGTCCTCTCCTGTCCAAATATTTTCTGGTTAAGCAGCTGCCCATTCAGGGACTCTATTTACTTTTTACACCAAATCAGCTTAGCATGACCCAATTGGCTGGACACAGTGGCTCACGCCTGTAATCCTGGCAGTCTGGGAGGCCACGGTGGGTGAATTGCTTGACTCAGGAATTCAAGATCAGCCTGTGCAAGAGTCAAGTCCCATCTCTACTAAAAATAGAAAAAGTAGCCAGGCATTATGGGGCATGCCTACAGTACCAGCTACTTGGTAGGCTGAGGCAAGAGGATTGCTCAAGCCCAAGGATTTGAGGTTGCTGTGAGCTATGATGCCATAGCACTCTACCCAGGGCAACAGAATGAGACTCTCTCTCAAAAAACAAAAAAACAAAAAACAAAAAAAAAGAATGACCCAATTACCTATCTATGCTTGGCACTTTGTGCTGCATTCTAGTGTACTGAGATCCATCTCACTACTGTCAGTACGTGCCAGGGAAGTGTTGAAGTGCCTTAGGGCTTAGGACTTTGACCTCTGTTCTCCTTCCTTTGACTATTATCATGAGGACCCCTGCATGAGTCACAGGCCAAATTATTCCTGGATCTGATAGAGCCCATATATATTATAGTCCCTGATCTAACTGTAATACTGTTGGAAAGAGAAATAGGTTTGTTTTGATGTGATTTAAAAATATATATATTTTAAGACCTTTCCCACCTAAAACTTACATTCATTGTAATTTACTAATTATGCCCCTTATTTGCATAAACTTACATCAATGTTTTTCTTTTTCACAAGGTAACATACATCTGGAAATTACATAATTTTACCTGGTTTATAATGAGAAAGAACAATCCTGCTTCACTCCTCCTAAACCCTACTTCCCAGAGGCAAATGCTTCTCTTTTATTAGGTTCTTCTGGTATTTAGCTCCATTTTATCAAATAAGTTGTTTATATTACTATTTCTTGCTTTTTAAATCTTTCTCAATTTTTAGATATTGTTCAGATCTTACTTATTTTCCTATTCCTGTTTTTCACGTAGGGTATCAATTAATTCAAACCTCAATTTCTTTCTCACATTTACCTCCTTATTTTGCCTTCCCATCTTTTCCATATAATGCTATCAAACATTTTAAGTGCATCAACATATAGTAACTATCACTCTGACTCTATAAATACAGAGTTGATGAACTTTATCGACACCCTGTATTATACACCCTGAGCTACGTTTATTTTTTTTGCCCTGAGTGTATTTCCTTTCTTTTTGCTTTTCATAAATTTTACAATTGTCTCATTTAGTCTTCCGTTTGCTTATTTTTCTATTACCTATTGTTAATTCATTCTCAAATTCTCCATTGGGAATATGTACTTCCTGGCAAACTTGTATTCAGTTCAATTCCCACCTCCCCCCTAATACTTCCCTCTGTCTCCCAGTTCCTAACTGCAGTATGGATACATCCTAGCTGCAGAAGGATTTCCGTTCACTTTTCTTGTCAGCATTTCTTTTCCTTTTCGGGGGGTTAGATCTCTTGATTCCTGGATCCCCCTCCTTCCTCTTTAGAAGATTGGGTCCTTTTGGTGGAACACATTCTTACATACCTTCTTGAGAAAGAGAGTATAGGCAATACAATCTTTGGAACTATGAATGTCAGAGTACTTTATACATATAACTGTCATTTGAATGGGTATGGAATTCTAAGATGGAAATCATTTCCCCTCCAGATTTTGATGATATTTCTCCATTGTTTTTTTAAGTTCCAGTTTTTTACTGAGAAATTCAATGCTTTTCTCATTTTCACTCATTATATGTTGCCTGGTTCATTTAGCTTTTATCCTTCTGGATGAATTTAGAAGTTTTCTTATCCCAACATTCTGAAAGTTTGCCATGATGAGTCTTGGTTTGAATCATTTAGGGTTCTTTCAGTCTTTTTTTTTTTTTCAGGCAGAGTCTTGCTCTATGGCCCAGGCTAGAGTGTCATGGCCTCAGATTAGTTCACAGCAACCTCAAACTCCTAGGCTCAAGTGATCCACCTGCCTCAGCCCCCCAAGTGGCTGGGACTACAGGCACATACCACCATGCCTGGCTAAATTTTCTATTTTTAGTAGAGATATGGGTCTTGGTCTTGCTCAGGCTGATTTTAAACTCTTGCCTCTGCCTTCCAGAGTGCTAGGATCACAGGCATGAACCCACATGCTTGGCCAGTTCTTTCAGTCTTGAAATATGTCTTCTTTACTTCTGGGACATTTTTTTGTGTTATATCTTTGATTATTTTCTGATCTCAATTTTCTCTTTTTGTTCTTTCTGGAACTTCTATTGTCTTGAATAGATCCACCAATTTTCTTTCATATTTTCCCTCCTTTTTGTCTTTACTTTCTAGGAATTTCTGTAGTTTTTAAGTTTCAACCTTTCTAACTGAATTTTCATTTCTACTATCATAATTTTATTTTTTTAGAGCTCTATTTTGATCTTTCAATGATTCTTTTGTTGAATCTTCCCCCTGTTTGTTTCATGAATATAATATATTCCTTCACCTGTTAGCCTATTAACTTCAGTTATTTTTCAAAAATATCTGTCTACTTCTGCATTTTCTCTGTTTCTCATGAGCTTGTTTTCCCATTGATTTGGTTTGCTTACTGACTTTCATGTTAGAGATTTTTCTTAAATCCTTGATCTTTGGCTATACACTCATAAGCATTAAAGTTTTGGAAGGCTTGGGTAAATGCCCTTGGTTCTTCACCACACAAGCAGCTGTTAATCATTTGGTATAGGCAAAAATTGTCTTTAAAAAGAAAATGAAGTTTTGGGTGGTGCCTGTGGCTCAAAGGAGTAGATCACCAGACCCATAAGCTGGAGGTGGTGGGTTCAAACCCAGTCCTGGCTAAAAACTGTTCATTTAAATTCAATTTTAACTGCATTTTAAATGTCTAATCCTACACCTGAGAAGTATTTTAAGAGTCAGAACTGCCATTTTCTAAAATCTGAACTAAGTATTTCTAAAGTCTGAAATACACAAGCCTATTCTAGACTAGATTGTAATATGTTCTTAAAAATAAATGTTCCTGGTGGAACTTTGTATAAAATTATAGTCCCTATTGCCAGAGATCATCTAGCAAGAAATCTTGATGTTGATTCTTATGGAAAAAACATATAATGGTAAATGAGAGAGAAGAGAATGAGATTGGGGTGATGGGAATGTTAGAAATTAGCTCTGGAGATGAGGAGAGGGAGGTAGCTTACCTAAATTGGAAGGCTTATCCCAATCGGGACTGGAAATAATAGCTGACATCATGAAGCACTTACTATGTGCCCTTACCATGTGTGATTTACTCTTTACTTAGTTATCTTATTTAGTCATTACAATTTTATCATATAGTTTTCTTGTTTTTCAGGTGAGTAAATAGGCTCAGAGAGGTGAAGTAAAATACTGACTTCTACATAAGGAGGAGTAAGCAACAGAATTGGAATTCAGTGCTGGTTGTGCCTAACTCCAAAACCCATATTTTTAAACTATGTAGCCTCCAGACTGGATTCTGGAGCTTGTCCCAAGAATGAGAAAGTGGGCTTCTACACTGATGGCTACAGAAAGAAGAGCTAGACATGGAGCTGTGGTTTTAAGTGTGATTCCTGACTCAGAAAGGTGTGTTTTCAATACTTTTTACTTTTGGACTTCTGGCCCGGGAAAGGCAATGTCAGTTCTTTATAGAATCTCCTAAAACATCACGCTGTTCCTATTTTGAGATGCAGGTTTAATTACAATTATGCTGAGCTCTCTCCTAAGACAGACAGCACTTTAGATGCCTGTTATCTGGGGTGTTGCTTTCACAAATCCACACCCTTGGGGCCCTTTCACAGGAGACTGGGAGTTCTCAGTTGGTTTGCTGATGGTTCTTCAGAGGTGATAAGCTGTGTGTGAAAGCCCCTCTCAGATCCTGGTCTTACGAAGGCATCACACACCAGGGCATGTATGCAGAGATTAGAAACATCAAGGATTTCATGCTCTACTCAAGGAAGCAAAGTATGAAAATGGAAATCCATTTTTAACACTTTGGTGTTGTGCTTTTGGCAATATTGGGAGGAGAAAGACAAACTTTCACAGTTTTCAGTTGCTATATACTTTTGAATTACCAGTTGGTATTATTTTCTCTGGTATCAATATTTTACAAACTCAGCCTTGGTGACTAATTGCGCACTGAACTGAGATAAAAATTTCTAAATTATAAATGGCAGGCAATCCTCTGGAAAAGGAGAGAACCATTTTCTTCCCATTTCTTTTGCTTCAATAAATGTTAAGATCCTATTTCTTGTGCTAGAAAATTTAAATACCCAACTAAGCCTTATTTTGAAGTTTTAAAATTCCAGGACGGAAGCATCTCTGTTGTTCTCTTGTGTGCTGCCAGCATCTTGGAATAGAAATCAGCCAAGTTCCCTTCTGTTCTCTCTAGGGGTAGAAAGACCTTGAAAGCATCAGGAATTTGCATGGCTGGATTCCCTGGGAGGGTAGAGATAGATAGTTGCCTCTCTGGGATTCATTAGACTGTGTTTTCTAACGTGAGCAACCAGACCCACAGTTGCAAAGAAGGGTTTGCAGTTAGAATCTGCAGTCTCCTCTTTCTGCCAAAGAACTCTCACTCCTGCATGGAGGGGCTAACAATGTGTCCTAAACTTTCCAGCAGAGCAGGCCCCAGGGGGGAGGTGATGGCCCCAGCCATTATTATTATAAATAGTCAACTTCAGTTCTCCAAATAGAGGCATGGGAGGCTATCTCAAGTTGCATGTTAACAGAGTTCTAGGGAAAGCAAAGTTTCCAGTTGCCTTTTTGATAAACACATTCTTGGAAAGGACAGCCTGCTACCTAATGAGGGACCCTAGGGAAGATATTTTGAGCAAGTCTGGGGCTGTCTGTCTGTACTGTCTGTGCTCACAGTTTGAAGTACTCTCCAGCTAACTCTCAGGAGTGATGAGTGAGGATCCAACTGGCAGTGTTGATCAGTATCTGTCAGCCATCTAACTTTGCGTCAGGTGGGGAACGGAATCCCAAGATGTGGAACTTTCCACAGCCTCTTCTCAGACATGACATTCTCTGCTGCTATTGCAGCTATGGGGTTGTGAGGAGAAGGGATAAGGATATCTCTCCCCAGGCTCACAGCCCTGACTTGTTGCTCAGTCACTTTTCACTCACTTGCCCTTTTGTCAAAGCGATCCTGTCCACTGATACCCGGCATACACAGTCAGACCTTTCACTGAAGGGAGGAGATCTTGAGATTTAGTTTATGATATAATGAGTAAGCAATACAGCTCCAGCTGCATGCCTCTGTGTGTGTGTGTGTGTGTGTGTGTGTGTGTGTGTGTGTGTGTTTTGTTTCAGAGGCACTGCTTATCCTCATTGCCTGTTTGATCCCCTTGGGGACAGTGTTCTTTTTTCATCATACTTCCATCCTTGATGACCCCAAAGTGACAGGATACTTAGGGACATTTTCCTACTGGGCCTCAGATCTGTCCTTTAATGTCAGAAATAAATGAATCTTCTGGAATTTCTTTGCTTCTTTATTTTCCTAGTATTTTCAGGAATGGGTCCCCAGAAAAGTTCTGAGCTGTCTTTACTGTTATTAGAAGCACCTAGTCCCCTGCTCAGCCCCAAAGCTAGCTGCCTGATGGGAGTGGCCACCCATACTTACAACTCCACAGTTCCCGTCTTCCTGGACGCCACTGGCTGCTTTCTCCTTCCACACCTTTCCCACATATTTCCCTTTAATGCCATTCACCTGAGCCATATAAAATTGCCATGTCTAAGGTCAACACAGTGGAATATTGGAAACCTGATGCACTTCAACCTAATGATTTTGTTACTTGGTTGCACCATTTCAGGATCTTCCCTTCAATCTCCTATTTCAGATATCACACACTTGCACACCACTCCTTGCCTGAGCTCTTTTCCTGGGGAATAATATTTCTAAGAATTTATCTCAAATAAACATCAGAAAATTCTTTTGAATCTCAATAATTTAATCACCATTCCCACCTGTCCATTTCCTTCCCTCTCAAGTGATAAATATCCTCAAATCCAAATATTAATAGGAGATCTTAGAGATCACAATGAGAATAATCCCATTTTTTCATTTAGATACATTAAAGAGGAAAAAAAAAATCCCTATACCTATTGGTAGTAACCTAAAGCAAAATCAGCAATGAGATTATCAAACATATTAAACAGTTCAATTTCATCTCTTACATTATGAATAAATTTATGTTTTAGTATAAAATAGTTTGGGCATAGAAAACATGTTTTTTCCAATTTTTTTGCATAGAAAATAGGTGGAATAAGTATCAGGTGAATAACATGGAGAAAATAACTAATTAAACCAGGTCATTGAGGATCCTAAAAGAGCATCTCAAAGGTAGTGTCCTTTACTCTGGCCCCAGTCCAGGGAGATAGGAGCATGTAGACACTCCTGCCAATGTCAGCCTGGCCAACAGAATAGCTGCTGGCCCCTGTCCTGGGAGGCACTTTTCTTGTCAATTCAGTACTCTTGAGAATTCTGAAATGGAAACAGAAGGGAAGACATGGTATCTGGAGACAGTGAAAGACTTCTCTGGATTGTCCAAAGAAGATTGTTTGGAGGGTTGGAAGAGGCCTGGACTTGTGAGGTGTCCAGCTGTGCTACACACTGATGGAGTGGCCCAGAGTGTGCCATGCACTTTTGAAAGTTGGGGTGACAATACAGTTGTCACAGGGCTATCAGACACGTACTGAGATGAGATCATCTGGAAAGTGTTTGGTGCAGTGCCTAATGCCCAGGTCCTTACAGACTTGTTGAATCAAAGTTCAGTCAGAATAGCACTTGCCTCTACTCCTTGAAACAACTGAAACACTGAAAGTTGAAGAGTCTTCTTTGTTTGGAAATAAGAGACATTTTCATAATATTGGATCCTGTGATCTAATATATGAAACCGATTGCAAAACGTCATCTCATCCTGCTATAATTAAAGAATCTGAGAGCTTGGAACTAACCAAGAGAAGAATAAAATAAAAAGACAAGAATGAGAGCTGCCCAAGAGAAAGCCAAGTGTAAATAAAGCCCCCAAACTGTCTCCTCTATCATAGGAATTCTAGAAGACAGAAGTCACACCACCACCTAGATTCCCATGTTCTCCCTGATGCAAAACACATAGAAAGCATAATTCTGACCTGGGATGTGCCAAAAAATGTAATGTCTTTAATTTGCTACATCACATTTGGCTTTTTTCTGCACTCCCACCCACAGTTAGTGAGACCTAGTTATTTCAAAATCAGAGTGAGTTAATAGCTTGGCTAATCCAATTTTTTAATCTATTCATTTAGGAAGTTTTTAATCTATCTTCGTAAAGTTCACATTCTTTCTAATGGCTTCCCCTTCTTCTTCAGCTTCTCCATAGGGTTGTCAGTGCCTTGTGCAGCAAGCTCATGGCATCGGTGGACCCAGGGTATTGGAATCTCTGAATGCTCTTGTACTGTTTTCTACTTTCTGGGGAAGTATCTTCTCCACCTGAATGCTGCATACCTGTGGGTGTTAACAGTTGTTTTGCCTACAGTAACATCATAACTTGTGGCCTGTTCCTTAGATAGGGCCTAGTGATATTTCTGGATGACTCAGCTTTACCTCAGCTCCAGGTGGGGATGTTAGGAATTAAGGAACAACATAGTAGAGATTTCATGAATTTTCTTTTTATCTCACAGATCCCAAAGTAGGTGTTGCAGAAACTGCCAATTCAGAAACACTCATAGGTGACTGCAAAAAGCTCCAAGAAAAGTCTGCTTTCTATAGCCAAAGAACCAAGAAAGGGACAGCTTAGCAAAGCAAAAAGAAGGAAAAAGATATTCAATGCAAACATCAATTTAAAAGAAGCAAAAGTGGCTATATTAACATTAGATAATGTAGATTTAAGAGCAGAGAAAATTTTAAAAGACCAGAAGATAAAAGGGTCAGTCCACCAGGAAGACCTAGCAATTTTAGGTGTGCATGCACCAAATAACAAAGCTGTGAAATATGTGAAGCAAAAACAGATAGAACTGAAAAGAGAAACAGAGAAATCCACAATTACAGTTGGAGACTTTGGCATCAATTCTCAACAACTGAAAGAACAACTAGACAGAAAACCAGCACAGACACAGAAGAACAGAACAATATCATGAAACAAAAGTATTTATTTGACATTTACAGAACCCTCTACCCAACAATAACAGTATAAACGATGGTTACCAAAAAAGTATACACAGTATAAGAGATGTTGTCTATGTATTGTATATTATGTAAATACTTTGAATACCTCTTTAATTGCAGAAGTCAAACATGACTTGTATTCCTCTTTTGTTATCAGTATATATTGAGTGTTACAATTTTAATACAGTCCTTGCCTATCTTAAAAGTTTTTGCCTATCTTTTTTGGCACTCTGTATTTTTAAAATAATCTAGATAAAATATACCAAGATAAACCATATTCTGAGCCCTAAAACAAACCTACTAACTTTAAAACAATCACATTGAATATGTACTCAGACTATAATAGAATCAAACTAGTTCTGAATGGGACCTTTGTAAAGCCCTAAGGGAAAAGCCACAACTGCCAGTCCCAGTTCTTTGGTAAAGGGTTTGTCAATTACTACTCCAGGAGCCCTCAATTCAATTTCACCTTGCCAGCTTCTCTAGCCAAACAGTGAAAAATAATCATGGGTGGAATCAGCAAAAAAACTCTGGCAACATGAATAATCAGAGTAGATCAACTCCCCCAAGGAATGACAAAGGAGACACAACAGAAGATACCATTCATAAACAAATGGCGGAGATGTCAGAAATCAAATTCAGAATTTAGATTGCAAATAAGATTAACAGAATGGAGGCAAAGATGCAATTAGAAATTCAAGGAGCAATTCCAAAGTTGTCTCAAGAATTCAATGAATTCAAAAACAAAATAACCAAAGATTTTGAAACATTGCGGCAAGAAATTGCAGCCCTCAAAGATCTGAGAAATACAGAATTACAGTAGAATGCCTCAATAACAGAATGGAGCAGGCAGAAGAAAGGATCTCTGATGTTGAAGACAAAGCTTTTGAATGATTCCAAATGCTTGAAGATGAAGAGAAGTGGAGAGCAAAAATGGATCATTCCCTGAGACAATT